>CM055090.1:15241069-15454195 GCA_029204025.1 Blomia tropicalis | reverse complement strand
TCAACAGGAACTATAGCTCATCGAAACTGAACAACAATAGAAACCAATTTTAATATTTAACGTATGAGTAATAAAAAGAAATTAAAACGAGATAAAATGTCCTCAACATCCAAACGATCCAAAAGTGCATTTATCACTGGAAATATAGGCAATTCTGGTGATGAATCATTTCTAACGAAGAGAAATGGAATTAAAATTCCCACAAAGACTAATAATACTAATAATGGTCGACATGTTCCACATCATTTAAATGATAAACAAAAGGTTAGAATTTTTTTTATATTTTACCATATTTGAAAGTTTGAATTTGTTGCATTATTTCGAAGCTATCGCTTTGGTTACCAAAACTCAATCGATACTTTTATAAGTGAAACGGCATGCAATTTTTTAATTTTTTTTATTGTTGTGGAATTATTTTCCACAAACTTTATTTGTTTTACGAGACAACAACGCCAGATAGCATTTATGCTGAATATTGCAATAATTTATATACATAAAAATATACAACAACGCAAGATATGGCTCGAAGAGATAGATCTATATGTAAAAACCAGTATAAAAGAACGTGAACTATTTCGCTTCTTGAACCTCAAACTTTATGAAGCTTAAATTTCCAGACCGTTTGTACCAGATTATGATGTTTTGTCCCAAATTTTCAATGACTTCAATAGCCTTTCGTCTGTTTTGAACCAAGATACGTCCATTTTGAATTAGCCCATAATCATTGCCTTGGTTCTTTGGTACATTTAAATATTTAAACATTTAACATAAAATAAACAAACCAATGAGTGTCAAGTTTCACCAACCAAACACAGTTTCATTTTAACCGAATTCTTTGGTGTGAACAGGCTGAAACTTGTACTCAATTGAAAATGCCAATGTATTGAAACACAATGAAACTCTTACACACGAAATGAGATATGTAAATCTACTATTGCTGTTGTATATAATCGATCAAGTAAACCATACTCATTTAGATCAAATGCTGATTCATAAATGAACGTTAATCATCACACAATGTGAACAATCATGCCAAAGAACAATCAAAATGGAACATGAACAAATCCAAATCCTACGATCAAACTGAAAAATATCAATTAAACATGGTTTGCCTGCCAGATTCGATCACCTGCCAAATGAACTATAGTGATAGCAAAAAATGTGATAACTTTCCCAACTACTAACGACACCTTCAATTAGCTTATTATCAACGACAACCTGTATTACAACAACAGCCAAATAGTAACCGTTTAATTGATGGTTTAATAATGTCGGGCTTAACAATTGGGGGAAGCAATGATATCAACCAACAATATGGTATTATTAATTCCCCAAAGTCAACGACGTCATCATCATCCACATCGTCGTCGTCACCATCATCGATTACATCGACAACTCATCTCAATCAGTACGATAATTCTCCTTGTCGATCTCATCAAAACGCGATTAGTCTAAATAGTAACATCACAGTTACTAGTACACCTCACATGTCGAAAGTGATTACCAATTTATTTCATCATTTTTTTTATTTAAATTAATTCATTTCAATCATTTTTAGATGAAACGATTCTAATATTTTATGTTCATTATGTCTCCCGAACAGAAAGATATCGATTCCTTGGTTTTATGGAAGAGTCCCTTCCGAACTTTGTACTATGCAACATTACAGTTAATTGAACTATTCCGTCAACTACTAAAATGGTATGATTTGTTTACAAATTATTATTGTATTACATTTAGATTTTTACTAATATATTTCATCATTGTTTCAGGGTGATCGGTCACAGAAATTTGTGTCTTGCAATTGCATTGATAATTGGTTCATTCTTTGGATCCCGATTTGTGGAGGGACCACATCAAGCATTTGTCAATCTATTTGTATAAGAAAATCCTATGGTATTCGTGGTGGGTCTTGCTCGGCGTACTCTCATCCGTCGGTTTGGGAACGGGCCTTCACACCTTCATTCTATATCTGGTATGATGAATCATTATGATGGACCATTAATTGCTCATTAACCTAATTGTATGTTCAATTGCTTTTAGGGACCACATATTGCTTCCTTCCGTAACATTAGCTGCTTATGAATGTAATTCGCTGGACTTTCCTGAACCGCCTTATCCAGATCAGTATGTTAAATGATGGTGATTATATGAGCCAAAGATCCAACTCGAGATGTTTTCCCTCTTTGAAATATAGGATAATATGTCCGTCTACACAATCAGTTGGAACGGCCATTACAGTCTGGTCCATTATGTCCAAGGTTCTGAATCGAAGCATTCATGTGGGGTGCTGGAACTGCGTTAGGAGAACTACCACCCTATTTCATTTCTCGTGCTCATCGATTAGAATGGTGATTCGCAAGATGAAATGTTGGAAGAGTTTCTGAAGAATTGGAAGATCTTGTACCAGAACTTGATGGAAACAATGAACGAACATCACCAGCACCAAAACGCAATAGTTCATTAGCGGCAACCGTTAAAGCAAATATGATCCATATGATAAAACGGATGGGTTTTCTCGGAATTCTTGCATATTGCCTCAATTCCTAATCCATTATTTGATTTGGCCGGAATCATATGCGGCTATTCGTTAATATCATTTTTGGACATTTTTCGGTGCAACATTAATTGGAAAGAGCTGTGATCAAAATGCATATACAAGAAATTGGTTGTTATTATTGTCTTCAACGAGAAATATGTACAAACACTGCTCGATATCAACAAGTAAGTTCGGATGGATCTCACCTCTTTCCATTCACCCCGAATGCACGAATGAATGGTTTGGCCCAATTATTAATATCTTTCTTTCATGCAATCATGACAGAAACATTCCATATATGTTGGTACATTAATTCATGGTCCATTGCGCGATTACCTGCAACAGCAGCAGAAAAGTCTCCATCGTGGTACTAATCAGCCCACTGACGCAAAGGTAAGTTTTTACTTGTATTTGTTATTAGAGATATAATTTATCGATTAATTATTATAATTAGGCTGGTTCATGGATTTCTTCCATTTTTGAGTGGTTTGTGATCTCAATGATTATATACTTCCTGGTATCGATCATTAATTCAATGGCTCAAAGCAACTCCAAAAACATCGGTACCACCATGAATTAGAATTGAAACATGTCCATGGTATGTCGAAATCGGGTACAAATAATCCAGATTCTTTCAACAAACAAAACAGCAAATGGCGAGAGAAGAAAGTAAACAAAAAAGATTAGAATATGTGTGGTCATTATTATTCTTCCTCTCCACCGATACATCAAATCAGATTCTTTGACATTCGAATTGAATATATTCATTTAAAAAAACAACAGCAAAACTACTTTTCCACTTTATTTGCCACCAACCATTTGATATTGTGCTTTGCCATCATCTTCGTCATTATCATTTAATGTTCAACACCATTCACCAAACCAAAAAAAGAAGTGAAGGAACGCTTTTATATCGAATTGGTTATCGCAAAGACAACGACCGACTAAACGCACTGAACTACCCCGTTAATGAACAGTTAACCAACGAATTGAGCCAATTCTGCGTTCTACTGTCGCTCGCATTCAAAATAATATTCTACAATGTCGGCATACAATGTATAGTTTGCAAAGTACATACACCAATCGATATTAACGATCACGAACGAACCGAACGTCCGTCCAAAACGAACGAATGAATGAACGAACGAACGAACGAACTAACCAACAACTGGCGAGCGAAGCAACCATCCAAAAACTTATTGGATGATGAGGACGGTTTCCAGTTATTGAAGATTTTTTTTTTTGCTGCTTTTGTTCTCTATCTCATTTAAACAGAGTGGGGAGACGGAATCGATCCTGTAAATAGCTCTTTTGTATGCGTCTCAATGTGTCTGAAGTCTCATGTCCTCCATCCATATCTATCTTTTTCCTTTCATTCTCTATTCGCCCATTCTATGTTTGCATGATGCGAACATTGAATGCAGCTCATTTGAACGCAATATGAACCATTTTTGGGCAACATCAACATCATCGACGGCGGGTTATTAATAAAATCAGGCCAATCTAAAATATTTTGATTAATCTAGCTTTCTGAGTGGTGCTTACATATACTACTGCTATACTGCTCACAAGTGCTTTCTTCTATTTTTTCAATCTGTATCTATCTATCCGTTCAAATCCCATTTCTTCTTCTTCTTGTGTTCGTCACACACACACACACACACACACACACACCCACACCATTCTTAAGTACATTAGTTCAGGGAATTGAAGCTATTCACTTCTTTTACTTTTTTATAGTTATTTGATTCTAATATTGTTTGAATTATTGATATGTAAATGGATCGTAATAATGCACACATACACACCCACATGCACATACATACACACACACACATTCACATATTCAATCATATTGTCGTATATTTTTTACCCAAAATGTTTCGAATTAGTAGGATGGAGAAGAATGCTACTTCTTGGTGGTCTCTCTCTCTCTCTCTCTCTCTCTCTCTCTCTCTCTCTCTCTCTCTCTCTTTCCTTCTCCTTTGAACAATAGTTATAGTGATCGAAACTAACAGCGAATGAATTTCGTCTTGTACTTGTACACCATTTGGAAATATATACCAACTGTATACACGGGCTAACCCACACACACACACACACACACACACACACACACACTCTTGCCCAAAGTTACACTTTCCATTCACATTCATTCAAATATTAATTCTCGTTCTCCCGGTTTTTTTGGTTCCGTTCCATTCATTCATCCTTATTCTTGTTGTTCATCATTTCATTCTCATTTTAGTATATACATATATATTTATTATTATTATTATACAATATGGCTATAGTATAGAATTATTTATATTTTAATTTGATATTTTATTCAAGTTTATTAAATTTTTTAAATTTAAATTCTAAAATGACTATGATTACTTGCATGTCTCTGAATGATATGAATGAAAATATTATGACGATCAAGCCAGTGAATGAGAGAGAGAAAGAGAATGAGATTCAATGTGTCTAATCTGTCGCGTTCTATTTTTTTTTTGTTCGTGTTGTTTCGTGTTCTCTGGCAATCACTTCAGTAGCTTTTCCCTATTCTTTTCATTTTGTAACCGCGTCTCATCATTGTGATGAAATATAATTTGGGTCCCATTCTTGTGCCGTCAAGAGAAACGAAAGAGAATATGGCCAGATTTAATGGGCGATCAGGGGCCACATACTGAAAGCCGTCGTTGCCATATCTCTCTCTCTCTCTTTTTTTCTGCCTAGTGTCCCATCCATTATTGTTCTCTTCACAAACCGACACTTGAATGGCATCTTCGCTTTGTTTGATCTATTTATTATTGCCCATCCAACAAACTATATGTTCCCATGTTCACCTCTCTCTCTCTCTCTCTCTCTCGCCAGTCTCTTTCATACTAACTATCTATGTATGTATGTGTGTACTATTATTAATATTTTTAGCCATGTTTCTAGTGATTGATCCACCGAGCTCACTACTCCACGGTTATTTCTTTGGTCTCCGTCATCATCATCATCATCATCATCACTTCTTATTCTTCTTTTTTCTCTTTATCCCCGTCGTTTCCCGAGAAATAGAAAAAAAACGAACGACGAATTATGCGTGCTTTTGCCATTTTTATGTTGCTTCATATTCCAAAAAACTGTATTGCTAAGTGTTATGGCAACGATTTTACTGATGAGGATTATGTTGATGATGATGATGATGATGATGATGATGACGACGTCCCAAATGAGAATGATTAGAGGTCTCGCTAAATGGGCTTAAATTTGTTTTATACTTTCTTCCTTTTCTTTTTGTCCACACACATTCACACACACACACAAACGATTAGCAGATTTTTTTGGCTCATACAAAGAACATATGTAGTGGATGTTTGATGTTTGGATTTGTTGGATAACTAATTGCAAGCTTGCAAATTGTAATTATTACGCGTACAGTACAGCAGTACCCACTCACACACACACACGCACACAATTTGCTTGAATGAAAAAAAAATGGCTGAAAATGTTGTTTGAAAACGATAATGTTGTTTACATACGAGACTGAATAGCATGTCACATCATATTGAAGAAATATGTTTTTGTTTGTTTGTTCGTTTGTTCACTCTTCAGATGAAATGTCATCGAAACATTTAGTTTCCATCTAGTTGATGTTGCACTATACTCTTCATCAATCATTCACGTGAACATTGTCGATTAATTTTTTCCTCTCTTTTCTTTTCCTTTTTGTTTGTTGTTGTTGTTGTTTCGTTCCATTCTTCTTCATTCATTCTTATAAGTCTCTGTTTGGATGATTCCCTATCTAAGTGTATCATGAGTTTCCCATTCTTCTCCGTGCTCCCTTCTAACATTCGTTGGGATCTTTTTTTACGATGTGGAATGTCGATAAGTCTCCGATGGTTGACGACCGACCGAGATCACCGATTCTCTCTCTCTCTCTCTCTCTCTCTCTCTCTCTCTCTCTCTCTCTCTTACTTTCTCAATTTTTATTCTTTGGTTGCAATCTCGTTCCATTCGCACCATTGGCTCGATTACGTCATCGGCAGAATAGACTCGTGTATTGATGTGTGTATGTGTGTATGTATTAGTCGTACTTGATGCTCGTAAATTGGGTAATTTAGGAAGCAAATGATAAAGAAACATGGCCTGTTTGTTCACAGAACACATACTTAGTGAGATGGCACCCAATTCTGAATTTCTGGTTCTCTCTCTCTCTCCACTCTTGTCGTCATCGGGCAAACAAATCGTTCATTCATTCATTCATTCGTCTTCCTCATTCTCTATCTATCTCTCTTCACCGAATCGGCCAATAGTCCAATTTGATTGGTCGACTTTACCATTTGTCATCACACACACACACACACACACACACACAGTTTAGGTCTTGTTCGAGTAACGTAGTTGCCGTTTCTCACTGGAATATTCCATTCCCAGAAAATGGATCGAATTCCAAACACGAGCATTTAAGGCTGTCACGGTGTCCGGAGATAAAACTAATTAGCCATACTTACGACAAAATGGTGCAAGTGCAATAATCGTGAACGTGAAAATCGAATCGGTCTAAATGGATTCATGGCACGAATCCACTAAATAAAAAAACAAAAGGGACATACATGACTTTGTTGGCGTATCGAGTATGGATCAAGTAGCAACTCTTTGTACTGTTTTCATCATTATCCAAAAAAACATTTGAACGAATGCAACCAGCTTCAGGGGCTGGTTACATTCGTTTCGTGTGTTTTTATTTGGGATTCAGTTCGGTGCCTTTACGATTTGCATGCCATTTTTTACCGCAGTAATTATGTCCCGTTAATGGCTCAAACACTTTGTCTATACATGCACCCACACTCGTACCAATGAACAAATCGTACAAATGGTTCTAGGGGTAATGATAAGGCTTACAAACCTTATAGCCAATCATCATTGTTACTATCTATGTTTTTCCTATTTGAAATGGGAAATGAGACAAGGGGGGGGATAAGCAATGTTTGACACGAAAATGGACCAGAAAGGAAACCAGAAACGAACCATTCGTTCTCCAAAAACGAAACAGTTTTTGAGATAGAGGCAAGACCAGAAAAAAAAGAAGAAGAAGAAAAATATAGCATGATGATGACGTACCAAAGTCTTTTTCATCATCATCATTCACTCCTCCTTAATATGATTTGATCCATAATCGGATCGAATTAATATTTTATGTTCACTTCCACTTTGTCCTTCCAACATTGCCCGTTTTTTTTCATTGGGATCTTTTCTTTTTTTTGCTTCCTAACAAAAGGATAATATTTGTATCATCATCATCATCACGGTTCCGTATTTTGTTCGATCGTGGTAACTTGTCTCCCCTCTCTCTCTCTCTCTCTAGATTCTCAATTCTTGGTTCTTTATCCCTTCATTCTAGAACATATATCAATGTGTTTTTTCCCTTTGAATTCTATTTTTTTTGTTTTGGTTCGATGCAATAACGCCCAAATTATCATCGGGGATCGGATAATTGTATCTATTGTTATTGTTGTTGCTTGTTTGTTTGTTGTGTTGTTTTGCTATCCACGATACCTAAACATTGAATAATATTTTTAATGATAAATGATATCAATAGAGTCGGTCTATACAATGACGAACAGAGAGGAATAATTATGTGTATAGGAAGAAGTCATTCAAACTTTGAACTTTGAATCTCAATTTACGAAACCAAATATCGAGTATGTGTAAGGACAGATGATGGGAGCTGGTGGACAATTGGGAACCCTGAACTGATCGTGGTCGTTGTGGTGTTGTACTATCAATCGGTCAAAGTCGATTTGGTTTGCCCTATTCTCCTTTCTATCGCAAAATCTCATTGATTTGGGTGAGTGGCATCTACAGGACAGTGGACGATCTCCGGGTAAGCTCGAGGTCGCCTTTGCAGCATTGCACTATACTTCCATCACAGATCAGAGTCTGGTTCTGGTGTGTTCACTCACACACACACACACACACACACACACACACACACACACACACATTGGAAGTAGGAGCGAGCCACCCACGTTCACTCACCATACGGGGTTTGGCTCGAAATGGAACAATCGAAACTGGTCGAACATACACACACACACACAACAACAAACATTGGTCGAGAGCGGCTCTCCTATTTTTTTCATTCTGGTCTGCTCCCAAACGTACTCTATTTCTCCTTTTGCTCATTACCAGAAAGTCTTCTTGTATAGGTCGACTGTGTGTGTGTGTGTGTGTGTGCGTGTGTGTGTATGTGGATTGTGTGACAATATGTTCGCTTACATGATGGCGGTGGTGGTCCGTGTACGTCATCCAACCATTAACGAACAGTTCTAGTCTGATTCTGCCAGTCGACGAGACTCCGAATAAGGAAGACGACCAACGCCAATGGCAGGAACAATAATAATAATAAGTGTATAGATGCATACATGTGTTGGCTTGGATGGTCTGGTTCGGCTGGTTGATTGGTTGGTTGCTTGGCATGGAGCGTATCAGAACTTGTCCAGGTGTATTCAGATTCGTTTCGGAATCACGCTTTCAACCATTGTGAATATTTGCAACAACTACAACAACAATCATAACTACAATTTTTTACAAATTTAAAATCTATTCCTTCAACATATCGATACAATCATTCATTTGTTCGACAATCGTGATCACCCACCTCTCTTATTACTTGAAACCAAAACAACAACAACAACAACATTAACATTATTATCATCATCATCAACATAATCATTGTTCATCTATTTATTTCTCCTATTTAATCTCTTGGCGTGTGGTATACCAGAAAAAATGAATCCCTCCAAATTGCTCCATGTCGTCGTGACATCAAATTGAGCTTTTGCAAACCAACATCTCAGTTGTTTACAATCATCATCATCATCATCGCCACCACCACCACCAAACACACTTTGAATCACAATAGAAAACGGAAAAAATCATCATTTCATACTCATTCAAATTGAAAACTACGAACAACCAACATCCAAAAACGACAAAACCGAAAGAATCGACTTAAAACAACAATGTTCAATACATTACGCCGATATCTACAATCAGCGTGGTCATCGCCGCCGATCACCAGCACTAGTAGAGCGTATCATCAGCCGGATCCCACAATCCAAAGCCTGTTGGAACCGATCCGTTATTCTTTTACGGCCTTTCTAACACTCTTCTCGATCATGAGTACAACCATTGTCGCTATCCTATTGGTACCATTCGGTGCATTACAACTATTGGCACAATTCGTATCATTGATCGTCTCACTAAGTGGCCTAATTGGAACGTTCAAACGTTCGATCATACCTTTCGTCGATCTATGCATTATCGATGTTGTTGTTCCTCTTCCTTCAATGTAGCTACTTTTTCGTATTACTCAAATTGGCACAAGAGGTCAAATTGACCAATGCAATCAATAATTGATAAATTATTGTACAATGGTAATGGTAATGAGATTGGCATCTACCATTATTCTGGTTCGATCCATTCTCCATCATCACGTCCTCGTCGTACAATGATTAATGTCAACATTGATCACATCATAGTTCACAAACGCTGCCAAATGCGGCATTATTATCATCATCATCATCCTCGGAGCCTTACGATCTAGATCAGATCAATAGTATCATCACATACCACCACCACCACCACCATCATCGATTCAATATGACGAAACCTTATATACGGATTGGAAGTATCAATAATTCGGACATCATACGATGACAATGGGAAATGTTCACGTCCGTCACATATCAGCAATGTTAAATGAAGAAGAGCGGGCTTACTTATCATTATTAACCGTACCAATCGTTAGCATGGCTGGCCACCTAGTCTCTTCATGGAAAGTGTCGCTGTCCTTCTCCTTTTCGATGCAAGCATTAGCCGGCGCCTACTTTCCTATACGCCACTCCGACGAAGTGAATCATTTTATGATCGTACCGAATGTCGCCATATCAAACTATTGTTTGATCAATCATTGTTGGATCAAACCTAACTGAAAAAATCAAACACAAAACAACAACAACAACATTCAACGAATCGATCTTCATATTAATTTTACTGAAACCAACCATCAATCAGCAATGTCCCTTTTATTTGGAAGATACAAGTTCACCTCCTCTTCCTCCCCTACTTGTTCCTATTCCTCTTCTTCTTCTTCTTCTCCTCAACACCAATCCATTCGTACCAAATCCATGGCACTTAGTTCATCAAAAAATGTCAACAATCTAAATCCAGCAAAAAAAGCATATTATCCAACAACTTAATTATCATTGATCGATTGCTTCTCCAATCATCTTTTTTATTATTATTATTATTAATATATTATTAATGGTTACACAAATTAATTGAACCGAACAGAATTGGATCCAATGTCATGAAATGTTTATGAATCAATGAATCTGATCGCCGATCAAAAAAAAAAAAGAAAAATGTTCTTCATCATCCATTTCTTAACGTTCTAATTGGTTGGTTACATTCATCCAACTCACATCAAATACAAACATAAACACACGCGAAGAAATATTGAAAGATTGCTTGCGATGGTGATGGTGGTGGTGGTAAGTGCCAATAGATTAGCACTTAACCGACGTCAACGGGATTTTCATTGAACCGATTCGCCATCATCGAAAAAGAAGGACAAATTGAGAGCAGTTGAAATGGCACGATATTTGTAAACACGCCACACAAACATTAAAGATGATTGTCGCTGTCCATTGGACACTACACACACAGACACACACACACAAATATACACAAACAGAATCTCATATACATAAGGAGTGACACTTACATTTGAAATGTAGTGCAATGGAATCCGATTGAACCGGAAGCGATATGATCTTGTCGATATGGACGATGAACACCAAATCCAAGTGAATACTCTTACATCACGGGGCGAGAGAGAGAGAGGACCTATCTCACTAGGAATGCATCGACGCGAAAAGTATTCTTCCCCATTCTCAAGCGAATACGAACCGAATGATCTCGAAATCGATTGACTTCAAAATTCTCTCTATCTTTCTATATAGGATGGTATATTGGATGAAGTGAATGATCAAATCACAAAATGAAATCGGAGATTGCCTTCTCGACCCAAATGTAACAATCATGATTATATGCCAAACAGCAACTACAATATCAACAACAACAACAACAACAACAAAAAGATGTCTCAAACATAATCATCCTGATTGACAATGGATCGATACAATAAACAGATCCCAATTGGTTATTTATTATTTTTTATTTTTCTATTTGGATTCTATGGTTCATTGGAAAATAAAGATTTCTTTTTTAGGTTCAGGTATTTTCCTCTAAATGTTTTATCCTTTTTTTGTTGCTGTTTTTAATTTCTGTTACTTTTCTTTTTTAACCTACAGGCTTGAACGTGATGATGCACTTTGGTCTTTACTTTGTTCGTTCGTTTTTTTGGTCTGGTAACAATCATTTTTCCAATTGGCTCAATGTTTGCGTTTATATCTATGTTTTATGCTGGATATACGTGCGGTAGCTTCGTAACAAGCCAACCGTAATAAGGGATATTAGTTTATGGGTAAGTTCACACTCTCATCTCGACTCCACCATTTTGATGGTCTCCAGTTGATGATGATGATGATGATGATGAAACGCTCTATTTGCATTCATGTTCCGTCCGCTTTCAGTTTGATACATTCATTCCGATTACCATTTCAATTCAATTCATCGTCGTGTGTTTTGTTGTTGTAATGTAGCCATCATCTATCCATTCATTACTTCCGTTCACTATCGAGAATCTCAACCCGAAAACCATCTTCCGCCCTTAAGTTTGTCACATTTTCTTCTGCTTTCATCAATTTCCCAGTGGAACAATCCAATCATTGTCAAAATTGGGAGACGCTTGCTCCATTTATAGATCGATTTTTAACAGTTTATTTGCAGTTACATTTTGTACGTCATCTACGTAACGGGTTGCTTGCCGCATCGTTTTGCGCATAGTTCATTGTTATCTATTTTGACTCACTCCACAATAACATCGAATATGAGTCGACGAGTCACAAAAGTGACCAATTGTACACCTCCCATTTTACGAATTGGTTTAACAATGAAACTAGAAAACACAGCTACACAAACTGAAAACGATTGATATCTCTGCTTTGTGCAAAGAAGTTCATTATAGTCATTCAACTTCTCAACACTCAAGCGATATTCTACTTGGTGAAGCTCAACACCTCAAAGCGATATTCTACTTAAAAAGCGCGAAGCTCAACACTCAAAGCGATGTTCTATTTGGCGAAGCCCAACACTCAACCCACTTTCTATATTAATTGTGTATCAGAAGCAAATGTTAAATCTGGAGATATTAGATCCTTTTTTTTGTGTGTGTGTGTGTTCTACATTGCAAACATATTTGGTTGTTAACCTTGAACCTGAATCTCATCATCATCATCATCATCATCCTAATGTAAGTTTCAACTTTTTCACCATCTTTTACACCACTTTTTTGCGGCATTTCTATTTATTAGTTTTGTTTGATGTCAAAAACTAAACCATAATAAATCGACCTCTATCTATGTGGTTGAATTGTCTTATTCAATCATCGAGACCAGACACGAATTGTCGTTGATTTTACCGCACCATTTCCCAGTTAGGGTGTGTATTTCTCTAATGTAAACCAGAACGAATAACAGTGATGACAACATTAGTTGTACAAATTATTGCGTTGTATGGTATGGGTGAAGCAATGTTTCTATACAACAAATTAGTGCTAGTAAACTTTCTTTTTTGTTTTTTTCTCTCTTCTCTGTTATTATTATTATTAATCATTTGCATTTTATGATACTATTCACTGTTTTGCGTTTGTAAAAAAGTTTTCCGTTCCTGTTCACTTACTGGATGCACTCGAAGGAAACTTATTGCTTTCGAAAAATCTCATAGTCTTGTAACGTATCAAAAAGTTTCTTCTTTCATTTTTTTTATTCAAAACTCAGCTTTATACTAATAATAATAATAATGAGAACATCAACTATCGTTAGCACGTTTGCTTGTCGACGCGCTTACACTCTCAGAAACCATGAGTTCGGGGTCCATGCTTCAAACCCCTTTTTACCTCTTTGCACTATGTGTTGAGCCACATGTTGGCATCGAACAGATCCAACACACAAAAGAAGTTAAATTTGTGTCTGCCATCGTTGTATACACCATTCGTTGAATTAATTACGACCAGGGGACAAATTAGAGTACGAATTATTAATTAGTTGAGACGTAGACGCACCATAATGATAATGTTTCTAGTTTTCCGATCTTCTTCCCCCTCTCTTTTCTCGTTTCCGAAACTCTATACTCACTTCCAAACTATATTGGTGAAAAAATTTCCAAATTTAATTAAACTTCCGTGACAGCTGCTGTCATCAAAGAGTTTCGTGTCATTTGTGTGTGTGTGTGTGAGACTGAAGGCAGAATCCAATGTCGACATCGACTTCGTTTGTCGATCATAATGATGAGATACCCAATTTTTTCCCTATGTTCACAATCGATTCTTCAATAAATAGTTTAGAAAAATCTTCAATTTCTCTCAATGAGATTGTTCGGTACCAAATTGGTCGATGCCAAAGGGTGGTAAATGGATTCGTGCACGCAAACTAAGACCTCGCATGGGAATTGAGAATAGATATCTGTGTGTGTGTTGAAACAAACAAACACAAAAAAAAGTAGAAGAGAATCCTGACAATTGACAATGGTGTTTTGTCCCACACAACCAATGAAAGTGGAAAAATCTTTTTCCATCGAACTTGAAATGAGATTGAAGAGGACCCTAAGGAATTGCTTGTTTAGGTTGAATCGAGTCTCTATCTTCTGGTTTTCTCTGTACTCAAATGTGAGTGTATACAATCAAGCAATTTAGTTTAGAGGACGAAAAAAAAATATTATCGTTTGTGCACCAATAGTTTGCCATTAATGAACACATCTCCTTCATCAATGTTAACCAGAAAAAAGGATTAATTTCAAAGCCCAGGCACAAAGAAATTTTTCGTTTAATTTTACTTTTATTCTTTTCACATTCTGTTAACTATTGTATTGAATTGAAACGATGATACTAAATTGTGTTGATCCTTTTTATATTTTTATTTCATTGATGAGACCACCAGTCATTTGGTGAGTGTGTGTGGTATCGAAATGGATCGAAATCAATCCTGGTCGCAATTGCAATTGAGATTACTTTCAACCGTTCATTCTCTTTTTTTCATCATTTCCCATTTTCACTTATTTAATCTTAGCTCTTTTTTCTCACTTTCTCTATCTCTCATTACGACCTATTGATAATTTAATGGGAAACGAATCGCTAAATGTTTTCATTTAAGAATGGAACATGAAATGGAAATTTATTCCATGTGAAACAACCAATGACGCCAGTGGGAGGCTTTCAGTGTATAATCCATTCGACAACGAAATCAAATGATTTATTTCATTCAATATAATTTAATTCAAGCACAAACATCAACCAAATAATATAATATTAAAAAAACCTCAAAGATGAAAGAACACATGAGAGAAACATAAACTCACAAACTAGGTCTCTCTCTCTCTCTCTCTCTCTTTGTGTGTTTGGTATTATTTTATATACCTCATATCTCACTCATTAAAGTGAAAACATGTTTGCATGAATAGTTTCACCAGTTTTTTTGTCGTCATAATTTGATTATTTGATTATTATTATTTCAAATTCAAAATCTCTTTTTGTGTGTGTGTTTTTGGTTCGTTTTTGTGCCATGAGCGAAACGAAACGAAATGAATGAATGAACGACTACAATCATGGACCAGGAAATTGCGAACACACACAAATTAGCTGTCGATTGCATTGTTCTTGCCATTTTTAACAATATTCTTGTACGATTCCAATTTTGCTTTAGGTTTTTGTTCTCTCTCTCTCCCTCTCTAATGTGAAATATAGCTGCGATTGAGAATGGTAATGAAGAGTAAAATAGTATGAGGGGAATTGAAATTGAATGAATTCATGAATTGAATTGATGGTGATAGTGGTGGCCAAATACAGCGCGCGACATTGGCCCAAAACTGGTGTGCTTGGTCGACGATGCAAACAGCTCTCGGTTTTGTCGGTCGATCGAATCGTTCTTTTTTTCGCTTCTATGCAAAAATATGGTAATTTAATACTCGTGGCTAAATTTACTGCGCCATATTACAACCTAAGCAATGAAGGCGAGAAAAAATGCTTTGCCATCGTCGCCATTTCGGGTCTTGACGCCACGTCTTCTTACGTCAATATAAAAATTGCCATAGTTTCCATCTATTTGGTTTTTTATGGGTAACTCTTGACTGTTATTTTCTCTCTCTCTCTCTCTCTCTCTCTTTCTCTTCTAAATCAATTTGAAATCGATCATCCAATGGAAACAAGAGGGGATTTTGATTCTCTCCCATCTATTACCTCAGAACATTTTTTGTTTCTGTTTTTCCAACAACTTTTTATATATATATACTTATACTAACTAGATGCCACTCAATTTTATATACAGGATTCTGTTCTTTACTTTAGTTTACTTAATTTACTCTTAGTGTATTTTGATATGACAGAACGAACGGTTTTTTTACTTTGTTTTTACTTTGTTTTTCTTTGGTTACTGTTCATGTTGTCATCACTACTTTTCATTTGGAATCGGAGAATGGCAATTGATTCGATTCACAGGATTTTCTGGGTGGTTTTCGGAGGATCCAAGTTTAGGAAACGGCGTTTGTCAATTGAAACAAATTGCTTCGATAGACGGAAACAATGATTCTTCAACGTTTCTTCCCCTCTCCACACACACATTCGACCGTATTGTTTTTATTTTCTTTATTTTATTTATTTATTTATTATTTTGGAATTTCTCCTTCACTCTTTTGTTGTTATTGTTACAATAGATATATAGATATTTGAATCTGTTGATATGAAACGTGAACATCATCCACAATTTGATTGTGAACCGATCCTTGGATCTTGTATAGAAAATATAAATTTAGCATCTGGCAATGTACCAATATTTGATTTGGTTTAGTTTGGTTTGGTTCCCTCCTCAAACCGTACCAAAAACAAAACAAAACCTTCTCGTCATTTTGGGAACAGGGAACAGCAAATTGCATGTTGATAATATTAATTGACTTTGTTTGTTCGTTGCCACACATATACTCTTCAATCTCATGTACCGATTTGAAGTGAAACGAGCTTGTTTCTTGTCCATTTTCATTTTCTTCTTCTTCTTCTTTTGTACATGAAATTAAACGATGACGAACATTAGTGTAAATTCATGTCTGTGTATTAGAGTGATGATACCGAAGATTTCCCCCTTACACTCCCTCTCCCCAGTTTCTCCATTGTATGCAAGTCCTAGATGTAGATGTGGATGAATCAAAAGAAAAGTTAATTAAATTTAAAATTGTTCCCACATGGTCTCCTAACGCGCGATGCTTGTTTGCCATCATTTCCTCTCCTTCTTTCTCTCTCTTTCTCGCTTTTGTACCATACAAAACAGTCTTGTTTGTACATGTTTTTTTTGTTCGTTGAGGTACATGAATTTGTATAGAATTTATAGGAAAATGAGAATCAAAATGAATGAAGAACAGGCAAAAAAGCAAACTAAACTTCAACTATTATTTTTTAGAGAGATAAAATAAAAACAAAGAACGAAAATTACCCAAAAAAAATAAAATAAAAAATAAAACTCTGTTCTCCGTTTTATATTTGCTATCGTCCGTTTGATTGGGCCTGAGGGACAAATGCATTCAAAATGATTTCTATGAATTGGCAAGAATCTTTTCCGATTTGGTTAACATTCTTTCATCTATAGGATGTTAAAGTAAATTTAACTTCCTTTCCATTACACACACACACTTTACAATACAACATTTAGGGGTGAGGGTGAGGGGGTGAAGAATGTACAAACTAAACGATTGTACGAGCAGACCTTAAACTATTGTACATTTAGTATTCACAATACAAACCAAGTGTATTTCCATTATTTAATGTATAAGACATGTGTACGAATGTCGTGAATTTGGTACAAATCAACCCTTTTTGAACCATTTGATTTCAATTTCCTCTCCCCCCAAACCAATTCACTTTTCACCCGTCGGTTTTGTTGTTTTTGTTGTTGTTCATTTTGCCATCTTCTTGCAAAAATGTTGTGAAAGAAATGGGAAAAAGTTTACAATCAATTTCGATGATGTGATCCCACTTTGCCAAAATTTATTAAACATTTTTTCCCAAATAGTTTTTTTATTCTTGTCGAAACTTTATTTATTTTTTCTCTTCTTGTGTTTGGTTGTCATCACAATTGGCTCTATCCATTGACAGAAGTATTCGGTTTCCTGTTGTAAGATTCCACTCGTCGTCCACAAATACACATTGATTCGCTCAATTATTTGTCAAAATCGTGTCAATTAACTATTCTGTACATTTAATATTCTCATTAACTCTAATAAACCGATTTATTATTATTATTATTATTATTTCTTTTATATATATTGTAATTTGATTAATTATTGCCAACATTTGGCAGGTGCCCTTGTTCAGTGGTGCACATTTCATTTCCGATTGCTCGATTATTTTTTTTTGTTTCTCCTATTTTGGTGCATGAATTCCGCAATGATGAGTGAATTAGTTTTTCTTTTTCTTCTTTCTTCCTTTTTTTGGTTGAATTCGTTTGCCAATATTCGGTGACGTCTGGTATGGCACATATTGTCCTGTTTTATGATCATTAACATTTGAAACTAAATGGGAAAATGCTTTCCCAAATTTTTTCTTTTTTTTATTTGATATTATTTGGTGACCAACACTATAAACAACATTATGATTCTAATTGAAGTGTGGTGCCTTTTTGTAAGATCAACCCGAAACATTTACGGAAATTCCATAATTAATTCTCGCATATCTCTACTTTAATTCTAACTTTCTTAAGCTTCGTTTCATTTCTGATGTCTCTTCCCTCGTTCGTTCAAGTCTAGCAAATATAAAGCATTGCAGAGAAACAAAAAATATGATTGATTTTCAATTGATTCGATTCTATTGTTATTGTGCAAAGAGTTTACACATTTTCGACACTGATCTTTGATGCAACACACGAACAACAGCAAAAGTAAAGGGAAAAGTGCGCAAGCCAAATAACCACAAAAATAGATCCGATTCTTTTCTTTTTTTGGGGGGTGGCGAATCCACATTTTGTGGAAATGTATCGATTTTCATGTTTGTTTTTGTTGTTTCATGTCTGTTATGTTACCAAACTCTATTTGGCATTCTAGATTTGATTTCATTTTAACTTTATTACAATATATAACAATCATAAAATGTTTTAATTTTAAATGTTGAATCAAAAAAGTACAATATCTTTTTCTATTTGGAAACTTTCCAAAGATTCTTTTTTGAAAAGTTGGCAGCTAGCTAACTATCGATGAATGGCCCACTTTGTACATTGGTACAATTTGTACCATTTTGGTTTGTTCATTCTAAAATGTTTGGTTCTGTTTATGTCCAATGTTATGAAGACACAATTGAATTTAGTTTAAAGAATGGATTGACTGCAATGTTGTTGATAAAGATAAAATCGATTACATAGTTTATCGGTGCCATTCCAGTTGCCGTTGCTCGGAAGTCGTTCAAATGAATGTGTTCTGGATTTTTCCAATACCAAAAATGTAAAGCTACAGTTTAAGTTGACAATTTTTCCTCTATAACCAGAATACAATAGATGAAATATTTCCAATGGATGATCATCGTTTCCCCTTCAAACGAAAAAGTACAATGCAAACATTCCTTAAAAGTTAACATTCCATTGTATATAATAAATATTTAAAATAATAACTTTGTACTATAGTCAAATTGAGCAAAAGTTGAATGATGTTTTGAATTTTGTTGGAGATTTTACATTTAATTTGTATACTTACACAAATTTCTTGATAACACACTTTGGATGACAATCTATTTCATGAATAAAAGTATCGACTTGATGACCACAATGATAAATTTAGCAAAAAATTAGTTTTTATGATCACATTCTTTAATAATCTAACTTTCGATAATAACAATGACAATAGGCACAACAACGACAACAGCAACAGCAGCAACAACAACAACAACATTCTTGTTATTAATTTGATAGTAATCATAACAAAATAATTGAAAACATTTTTCTAACATGAATGGAATGAGATGAGATCTCCATCTCTCTTTGGGCTCTATTAAAAGCTCGAATTTTTTTTTGCTTTTCTCTTGTTTTTCCCTTTCTCTTATTAATTATTGCACTTTCTTCTCCTTCTTTGATGATGATTTTGATCCACCAAAATATGATGAAATGAAGAATTGTGCAAATAGAATAAAGTACGATATGTAGATTGCAATTCCGGCATAAAGGGTTGAGAATGAGATACCACACGGTTGTCCCATTGATTTACAATAATAGGCATAGATGGTGACATAGGTTCCCATGATCATCTGTAAAATTTGCGAGATCGTAATCGACATTGCCAATTGACGTGGAATTTTGATTCCACACGCCCTCAATGCATAATAGGTGTACATCACCGCATGGACGCTATAGTTCATCGTACTATACCAACGACCTGTGGATGCTTCATCGGCATAGGCGTACCATGTAAAGATCAATACGGTTGCATGATGATACCAATGTAGAAAGATTAGCTTCTGTTTACGTAACACCACAAACACCGTATCGATCAATTCCGGTGCCTTCGAAAGGATAAATAGCCAAGTCCAAAAGCTAGAGATACGCACCTGTGGTGAATTCGGAAATTGTGTGAAAACATTTGAATTGTGTTTGTTATTTTTTTCTCCACCTTTCTACACTTACCTCAGTGTGAAACGTTTGTGAGCAAACCGAATTTTGAAAACCAAAATTGTTCAATACATGAAACATTTCCGGCCAAGTACGTAGTGTTCCCATGATGGAGAATGTTGCTAACATTACATTCCATAGTGCAAGTGGACCCTTCAATCGGAATGGTTCTGGTCGGGTTGACATATAGATCTTACCGAAGAAGATGAATGTTACATAGGCTAATGAATAATAGAATGATGTATGCCAATTGTCGCCCATCCATCCGGCTGTTTTACGGTAATTGTGTTCATTCTCAAATTTGAATGCAAAGGAATAGTTGGGCGAATAGATGCTCGATTGTGGCGATTCCAAACGGAAATTGTCCATTGTTTTCCGTTTTTTTATTTATTATTGTTTTGATTTTCGTTCCAAATGATGACAACGATGCTGATGATGATGGTGTGATGTGATGAAGTGTGATGTTGTCAACGTACTCAAATGAAATGGCAATTTTCCGATCCTATTTTTTTCTGTTTAGTTTTCGTTGCTATTTTTGGTTTGATTTGTCACACTTGCCTAATAATGATATTGCATAAAGTGTGTGTGTGAGTTTATATTCGACACTTTTCAACTTTTTTTTGAAGTAATATATATCAATTGTATTTCATTCGATGCTACTATTCATATTTTCAATTAACTAATGAAAGAAACATACATAGGATAATCATCATTATTAGAATTATATAGCATATATATAAATGTCGATGATTATAAAACAAAAATACACTCTTTCACTTTTTCTTTGCGTTCCTATTACACAAGCAATTTGTGATTTGATTCATCAACTAATCGCAAGTTGCGTGAACCGATCGATAAATAAAAAACTTTCATTACCTTCCATTTTTCCCTTGTTGGATGGTATAGATTTCCTTTTTGTTTTTATACCTAATTAATTTGACGTTCACGTGAACTGAACTTAACACTTGAACGATTAATAAAAACTTAGTATAGGGAAAATAGATTCATCGTTTCGGAATTTTACTGTCCTATCAAAGATAGTATCAACGTTCGTACATACCAGAAGAAACTTGCATACATTGGTTTTGACACTTATCAATTGGAAATCGTTCCTATTTTCATTTTTTTCTTCGTTCGTTGTAGCAAGATTATCAAGTATCAATGTGTTTAATGGAAACAAAGTTAAACGTGTTTGGTTCGTACATTAGTACATACACAAAAAATTACTTTACATTGCTTGCCAATTTTTTTTATTGCCAAAAAAGAGAAAGTTGATAAGACAACGTCGATCTCTTTCAGTGTTTGAGGTTTACTCGTTATTTTTTTGGTTGCGTGGCACCACCAAAACCTGACTCTTGAATGACGATAAAATATGCTCAATCCAATCTTTTTCCCCTAGTTCAAATAGATCGACACCTTGATAATAGTATATAGCCATGGAAACTAATGTTTTAACAAAATCCCAAAATCCTTTCAATGGCTTCCAACACATGTGCTTATCACATGTTCATTGTGCACCTTGTATCAAATTGTATCGTACTCCTTTCCACTCTTTTCGATTGATGATTTTATTTTTCATAAATCATTTCATTGATGGTAATTTATCATTGATCTAAATGGAGTACTACAACAACTAAAAGAACACAATCTACAATGTTTTCCTGTGAATAGGGAACAAAAATGCTATTATTTTTATTATTGTTGCTTTGACATAAAAAAATACTTTCAATGTTAATCCATTTCCCATCTAGATTGTATTGATTTGTAAAAAATATTTAAGCATAATGTTCTTACTTTCTTGTTTCGGCAAGGTCGTTGTACAAATTGGTTTCTTTTGTGTTGAAACGTTAATAATCAGAGGAAAGGGTATAACATCGTTTGAGAGAAAGAGAGAAAACCATTGAAACAAAGACTTGAGCTTTCAGTTGTACCCAAATTCATACAATGATCAAGGTTATGATCGAGCTTCAATAGTATCCTTCAGTTCTTTTCAACTTCTGATCGATTAATGTTGATGCTTATTGATAAGTTATAGGTCCATGTCACATTCACATTTCAAAACGATGCGATCGAAGTTGTCTAATATAATACGCCCGATCAGACCATTCTTGCGGCAATCATGCCACTTTACAGTACACAATCGTACATAGACCAAAAAAAAAAAATGAAACACAAACTCTCATTGAATCATGCGTGTTACTCAACCATTGCAAAAGCATGCTTCTTCCACCATAGAACGAAAAAAAAAAATGATTGCCTTTCGCTTCTTTCTACCCACAATCCTCAAATCCTCCTCAACGTCATCATCATCATCATTTGTATCTTCACCTCTCCTCTTCTAACTTTATTTTATTTTTATTATTATTGTCTTCATGCTCGTATTCCAGTTTTGAGGCTACTAGTCGATTAGTCAGTCAACGAATGAATGAATGAATGGATAGATGAAATGAAGGGAGATACTAACCACTTTGTACATTTACACCCAATGTACACCAAGGAAACCATTGCATTGCCATAACACCACCATAAGGAGGGAGGGAGCAATAAATTGATCAAGTTTTTTTTTCACTGTCAGTCACTTCTCGACTAGATGGATACATTTTGTGTATGTTCACATTTGTTGTTGTTATTTTTGTGATGCATTACTATGTGACACGATCATCGTTCTCGATTCTGCCAATCCTTCACCATTTTTGATGCTATTTAGAATGGGGGAAAAAATGGCAGAACCAAATAATAACAGGAAACATTTGTATCCATTTAAGTTTCGATAGTTATTAATGGAAGAATGAAAGATATTGTACGTGTACCAGAAGCTAGATAGGATGAGAAGCGAGAAAAAAAAATGATCGTGGCGGAAGTGAAATTTGAAGCAAACATTTTCCAACGTTCTAAATGTCTTGAGCTACAATAGTAAATGTAATGGAATTAATGAGTTTTGATTCAAGTTACAAAAACTAACCTTGGATTGGTGATGGTCTCTAAATAATGCCATTACCAATCAATGCCATTTTTAGCCTTCACCTTCCTCCTCTTCGTTTTGATGATAAGACGGCAACCGATTCAATTTGAGCAATGAATGATGATGATGCATGGTTTGAACTTAAAATAAATTTCCGGACAAATATTCCATAGATTCTTTGGCCATTCAATTAAATTCAATTAACCAAATCGTCGGATCAGACAAAATTTTGGTTCTATATTTTCTCGGAAATCGATGCTATACCGAAACTGAACAAAAGGAATGATTTCCTATACGGTTTTACGTTTCAATGTTCTTGTATTCATCCTCAATCTTTATTCTTGTTTTTTTTATTTGGTTCAATCGATTTTATCACATTCTTATTCACACATACTTTTTACGTTTATATTTTTTTCATTCACTGTCAAATTTACTAAAGGCATTGAATGAATGGTTCCCAATGATGTTGCCGTTCGTCGTCAATTCGCAAGATTGTCTCGTTTGTCCATTGAAGTGGTTCACCATTGAAGTTTTCCTCAAAATAATATTCTATACTTTTTTGTTGTTGTTGTTGTTGTTGTGGTGATTCAGTACCTTCAACAGCCACGACCGCACAGCCAGACATGTACGATCAATGACATTCTCTTTTCAAAAGGGGAGAAACTATTTTGTCCAAACCAGACCAAAGGAAAAAAAATTGTTGGTTGCCGCCGAAAATTTGCCACCATTTAACAAAATAAATAATAATAATAAAAAATGTGTCCGATTCAAAGTCAAAAACGATTCTTGAACGTCAAACGATCGAGTCTCGACTACTTGACTTGACTCGATTGTGTGCCCATTAGAGACACTCAATTACACTAATAGGCAACCGAATAGAATCGAAGTTGCCAATCGTTCCAATGAGTGAATGAAATTTCAACCAAATAAAAAAAACAATCGACTTTCTCAAATTAAAGGCACACAAGCTTATAAGCACTAGTTAATTTCTATCATTTGATCGTAAACTCGTACAAAGTCAATTTTGAATTTTACAAATGAACACCAAAATAATGAAAAAAAAGTTGCAGCTTGTAACAATATGAACGAAGGAATTTTTCGTATAGATTTAATTCAATCCATTTCATTCAATGTCAATTTTAAGAGTTTCAACACTAGGATTCGTATTTCAATTTCATTGATTGATTGAAAATGATTGTCATGTCTTATGCATTTCTCATTCTCAATTCTAAACTTGACCAAACATAATGAAACCTTTCTGAATCCTTGTTTGTGTATACGATTAAATTTTTGGTTCTATTCTGAACTATTCTAATTTGAATCCTATCCAAAAACCAAAATCGATAACCAAAGAAAAAAATGGCTATAATCAAATCATTTTATCTTATATTTTCTTATTTTTTTGCTGGTTCAAGTAAAGATTTTGGTTTTGATTACGATCATTTCTTTCTTTCTTTCTTTTTTGGTTTTCCTTCACGAACAGTGTAATTACTTTACACTCAATATATATGCAAGTGTGTTCCAATCTAATGAAGAATAATAATTAGATTATGGCACACATGACACATTAATTAGATAAGGTTACCCTTTAATTCACTTAATGAAATTGTCCGTAAATGGTTTGCATGTATGAACATTAGTGTTAATACCAGAAAAATTTGGAACAAGAGAACACACACATAGAGAAAGCGTTAATTCGTTGTACACGTACAATTTCAGTGGCAATCGATCAACCACAATGACGTAGAATCACTGTAAACTCATACAGATTCACATACAAGACCAATCAATGTCGAATTAGGTTTTCGTTTTTATTTTTAGATTAAAATTGCTTATTAATTATAAAAAATGTCTTTCCACATCAATTGTGTTGTCATTATCAAGCATACATTACATTGGAATAAATTCTATGGATCACATTAGTTTATGTGAGTGTATAAATGTCATCGAATGATTTGATTGTACGGTAAGTCGTTTTTTTATGATGATGATGATGATCAAAGTCGATCGATTTAGTTTTCTGTTCGTTAACATTTTTTTTTCTTGTTTTTCATATAGATCATATTCAAAAGACGGCAGTTGGGTGATTGAAATTGGACGACTTCATTACATAAAGTTTCAATCACTTTCGATATAGATGTTAACCCGATACCAAGGGAATCATGTATGCAATCGGTCCATTTATTATAACAACGGCATCACCAATGATCAATGACGTACATTAATAATAATACTTCAATGAAATTAACAATAACAACAACCCAACTGGACACTAATTGGCTTCACATTTGAAAAATATCGAATGTTTCGTAACTCTTGGAAATACTATTCGCCACCGTATGTGGGCATTTGTTGTTATTTGTCATTACATCTCTATCATGGTCGGCGGTCGGATTTGTTTTCAGCTCAAAACAAAACGAAATCAAATGCATACATCCAAGTGGGAATATACAGAAATAAGAAAGCTTCCATTGTATGTTGTATGGAATATATCATCTATTGTTTTCGATGTTGTTTACCACAACACAATGGAACAAGAAAACCACCGTTTCTGATTTAAATGAATGATTGAATGGTACTATTAGATTATTGGTAATTGAGATTCGGCCCACAACTAACCTTATACGTTTGCATGTGTGTGCGTGTGTTTGTGTGTGTGTGCCTTTTATATACTCTCGTCTGTCGACCATGACCGTCATTTACGATTCGTGGTTTGTTCACATCGGCACCGTTTGTTGGTGCTTCAGTCTTCAATCACGCTCCAATCATCACGGCAAAACATTGGTAATGTTAACTAAATAGACATCAACGGTGATGGATAGCATTCTCCACATTATACGAAGTTATGTGCGAACCATCGATTCCTTTGAACGATTTAATTGACGGTGGAAACAATCATAATTGACGATACGGTTGAATACATCAAAAAACACCAAATAAATTGGCAATAACTTGTATGTACAACAAGAAATTGTTGTTACTTAAGTTGACTTTTGATTGAAAAGAGAGAAAGAAAGAGAAAAAAAGAAAGAAGAAGGAAGAGAACCACATTCAACATATTCGATGCCACGAACTAAAAACAGATAACAGAAACACTGATAACTATTAAAATTTTGTATCACGATCGTAATAGTTGATGATCATTCTTACTTTACCATTCAAACATTCATTCGTTAACTACCCACAACCGATCGGTAATGTCTTCATTTCTTAACTCGTTGCTTCTGCTACCAGTAATCTTACTAATCAGGTTCTTGTTTCCGAGCATCAACCTTCCGACATCTAATCAAGCATTGGTTTCCGCAACCTCACAATCAGCATTAATCGAGGGATCAAAGGTGAGTGGTTTATAATGCTGTCTCACTTTGCTTTACTTGTTGAATTCTTAATTTAGACACACAGCTAGACACATCGTACATAGTATCTTGAATCATCTTGACAATTGAGAGAACGTAAACAGACACGATCATTTCATATGTGAATGTGTCGAAACACGTTGCACTTGTCATGTTTATGTCTCGTATTCGTCAATTGCTCTTATTTCTTAATTGATTTCCAAAACAAATTAATGATAAATATAAAATAAAATGAAACGCCACAAGAAGAGTTCATTCAAATACTACCTACAAAATTATTTAATTATTGTAGTTGTTTGCATCACATTGACCTCACTTTTATATCTTATTACTGTTGATGTATGGAGATTGAATGATTTAAAGTAATAAATTAAACTATTTAAGTATGTTTTCTCCTTACAGAATCCATCATGGTCAATAAAAGGAACAACTAACGACAAGATAATAGAAACTGATTTGTCTCGATTAGTTGCTACCACCGAGAGCGATTACAAATCATTCAATGAAACATTGTTTCAGATAATGGTTCCTAGAGTTTCTGGCACGAAAGGAAATGAAGATGTACGGTTATATATTATCGATTATTTACGTAAACTAAATTGGTTTGTAGAAGAGGATTTTTTCATGATCGAACACCGTTTGGAATGAAACCATTCACCAACATTATTGCAACTCATAATCCAGATGCATGTAAACGAGTCGTGCTTTCATGTCATTATGATTCCAAGTATTTTCGCGATTTTGAATTTGTTGGTGCAACCGATTCTGCTGTACCATGTACGATGATACTGGAATTAGTAAGAATTTTGAATGAAAAACTTAAACGGCACAAGGCAAATTGTAAGATTCTTGAAATATTAAATACTAATACAATTCTTTTGTATAGAACAACGAACTCACCTTACAACTAATGTTTTTCGATGGCGAGGAAGCATTCAAAGATTGGACATCGACCGATTCTTTGTACGGTTCTCGACATTTGGCATCTAAAATGATGAACGAATTGCGATCGGCTACTGCGTGTTCTAATAATCGTTCTATGCGAACTGAATTGCAAAGAATAGAAGTTTTGATTCTACTAGATTTGATTGGCGAAGCTAGTCCTCAATTTTGTAACCATTTCAGTGAAACTAAATCCTTGTTTGATCGATTAATGACAACCGAGAAATTACTTAATCGGCTAAAATTGTTGGAATCAAAACGTAAAAGTGGTACCCGGTATTTCCCTTCTACTTGTTTTGATAGCTGGAGAGTTGAAGACGATCATATTCCGTTTCTACAAAAAGGAGTTCCACCATTACATATCATTGCAACACCATTCCCACAACAATGGCACAAAAAATGGGATGATAGTGAACATTTGCATCATCCAACCATTAATAATTTAATGAAGATTTTTCGGATTTTTCTTATTGAATATTTTGATCTAAAATAAAATTGCGAAGCTTATTTAGCTTGAAAAATTTAATCATTTGGCAATTCTTTATAATATCTAATAAAAGCTTTATGCCAAAAGCTAACGTTCTACTATCGATTGCTCTACATCGTTCTAATCATGATAAAAATGATTCATATTGTTAGCCTTTTTCTTTCATTGTACAATTAATGAGTTGGTCGCAATTCATTGGTCGATCAACATGCTTCGACATGAAGTTCATGTTTACCCTATAGTGTATTAGTAACATGAAATTATCAAAGTTTAAACTCGTACGCCTAACGTTTTGTATACTCTACTAGTTCAATCGAAGTTTAAACTGAAATGACTAACTTTAACGCTACATACCACATTGAACATAGCAAATGTGTGGCTGAAGTAGCATAAAATTTGTATATAAATTCAACTAAAAACCAAACAAATCATCAATTGAGTTTTGCTTTTCATCAGGCAACAACTAACCAACTTCCAACTTTTCATCAATTATTTTATTCATCAACCAACTTATCATTCACATTTATGATCATCAACTATCTTTTCCTCTTTTTGCCGATGTTCATTATGATAGCCGATGTTCCAATTTCCTGCTTTTGTTAGATTTTCATTTAAGTTAAGTATTCTTTAAAACTAATTGCTTTGATCATTCACTAACATTTTTTTTTATTTTCCCATTTCAATATCTTTAGATGGCGATGGTGGTGGCTTATAAGGATGGAAGAAGTTCAAGACGAACAAGTGGCACCAGTTAGACAAATGAAACCAAATTGATGACGCATTAGAAGGACCAGTGGCATATGACATCAACAAAATTAACTTATGGACAGAGATTCTGCAACGTTGTAACCAGCAATTTGCAATAACAAACAGATCATCAATCGTTTCTTGGCTTTCACTTGTGATGATCAACCACTTTTCTATTAAGCAACTCTCTTCGTTTTGGCTGAAGATGATAGTCCTGTTTTTTTGCCGACGTTGATCTTGTTTTTTACAACTGAAGATGCTTCTATTTGACTTTTATTTTTGTGGCTGGTCGTTTATGCTGATGACTATATTTCGGATGGTCTGGGTAACTTCTGAAACTTCCACGTACCCGTGTGACTACGATTGGCGGTGGCGAATACCTATCGGTGGCGGTGTGGATTCTAATGATCATCAATATAATATCAATACATCTATTGATATTGATGTTTTACCATCTATTTCTGTTTTTGCCGATGTTCATTATGATAACCGATATTCCAATTTCCTGCTTTTGTTGAATTTTCATCTAAGTTAAGTAAGTATTTTTTAATATTAATAGCTTTGATCATTCACTAACAATTTTTTTGTTATTTTAACATATCATCATCGTTTGATGACAATGGCAATGGCAATGGCGGTGGCGGTGTGACTTCTGATGACAAGGAATAGTATCACACTTGGCCAATTAATGAAGTATGCTACGGAGAGTGAAATCCGAATCTTAGCTGTACAGAAACCATATGCAATCAACGAAGCAAGCACCGGTAAACTCTATGTACCACGGGAGTCGGGATAAACTGTTTACTCTATCAACCACGATCGATCTCGAGCCGCAAATGTTGCTGGTTATTGGATTATTCGATTATTGGAACCACACTCTCCAACATCAACTTGGCCGCCGATCATTGGGACCACACTCTGGAACATCAATTTTGCTGCCAATCATTGGGACGACATTCACCAACATCAAATTGGCCGCCGATCATTGAGAACACACTCTCGATTATCAACTTGGCAACCGATCCTTTAATATAACTTTATTTTAATTTTGAATTAATGTTTTGAAAAATAATTATGTCTAAACCCGTGTTTTTTATTCTTAACTTTTTTACCTCATGACCTACTATACATCAACATTTTATACAACCTATTTTTGGGTAGAACCCTTTGGATTTATAAATTGATTTGTTATTGATCAATTAACTATTTCTGAAATTTTCATTGCAATCCAAGCAATTTTACCTTTTGCCTCATTTTACGCTGCGCTCGCCTCGATTGTTCGATCGACCGTCGCATCACAATAAAATTCAATATATATTATTTTTAACCCCGAATAAATTTATTACCAATTTAAATTACAAAAACTTGTCAAAAGAATTGTTTCAAAGGTTAATGGAGGTTAACCATTCAACGATATTGAAATCAGGATTGGTAAATAAATCATTCTTATGAATTTTAGTTCTTAAATCCCAAGAATTCTACCCCAAAACAGGATTTAAATTGGTTGATTAAAAATGGGTTTTTGTAAAACAGAAGCAAAAGGTAAAACTGCTTGGATTATAATGAAATTTTCAAGAATGGTTCAGAATTGATCAATAAATCATTCCTGAATACTTCAGGCCGAAATGCCAAAGAATTCTACCCAAAAATAAAGATTCAAATTGGTTGATTAAAAGTTGAAATAATGCAAAGGGTATATGGTCCATGGGTTTTTGTAAAAATGAAATTAAATTTGCTTGGATTGCAATGAAATTTTCAGGATTAGTTTATTGATCAATCAATTTAAAAAACCAAAAGGTTCTAATCAAAAATAGGTTGTATAAAATGTTGATATATAGTAGATTTTGAGGGTCTCAAAAAATTAATACAATTTAAAATAAAGTTATGTTGAGGGATCGGTGGCCAAGTTGATAATCGAGAGTGTGAAAATAATCGGCCTCCAATTCGATGTTCGAGTGTGTCGTCCCAATGATCTGCGGCCAAGTTGATGTTCCAGAGTGTCGTCCCAATGATCTGCGGTTAAGTTGATGATCGAGAGTGTCGAACCAATGATCGGCGGCTACCACCAACATTGCCATATAAAGATATTGAAATGTTCAAATCAAAAAAATGTTAGTGAATGATCAAAGCAATTAGTTTTAAAAAATACTTAACTTGAAAGAATATTCAACGAAAAAAAAAACGGAACTTGAGATCGGCCATTATAATGATTTGAAGCATAAAAGGATTAAAAAATCAAAGTTAAAATTGGTATAGAAAAATGAATCAAACGATTGATCTTAGTTGAATACGAACATCGGCAGAAACAGGAATAGATGGTAAAACATCAATATCAATTGTTATATTGATGATCATCTGAAGTTACACCGCCACCGAAAGGTATTCGCCACAGCAATTCGTAGTCACATGGGTACGAGGAAGTTTCCAGAAGTTACCCAGATGATCATCAAAATAGACCATCCGAAATATCGTCATCAGCATAAACGACCAGCCACAAAAATAAAAGTCAAATAGAAGCATTTTCAGTTGTAACGAACAAGATCAACGTCGGCAAAAGAACAGGACTATCAGCTTCAGCCAAAACGAAGAGAGTTGCTTAATAGAAGAGTGGTTGATCATCACAAGTGAAAGCCAAGAAACTTCGAACAGGACCATCAGCTACAGCCAAAACGACGATAGTTGCTTGATAGAAAGATGGTTGATCATCACAAGTGAAAGCCAAGAAACGATTGATGAACTGTTTGATCTTTGCTTGAGTTTATATACAAATTTTATGCTACTTCAGCCACACATTTGCTAGTGTTCAATGTGGTATGTAGGGTTAAAGTTAGTCATCTTAGTTTAAACTTTGATTAAACAGTAGTACAAGAAACGTTAGGCGCACGAGTTTAAACTTTGATAAATTCATATTGCCAATACACTATAGGCTAAACATGAACTCTATGTCAAATCATGTACAACAATTGATGAGTGGGCGGGAATAATTTCTATCAATCTAATTTTGAAGCAAAAAGCCGAATTACGTAAAACTATACAAGATAATAACAATTTATTCCAAATGAAAATAAGGAAAAGATCCAGCTGAAAAGTTTTATTTTGGCCTATGCACTCCCCAAATAATCACGTAGATATTTTCACTGATGGATCAAAAATATGTGAACGAATCGGATGTGCAATTATTGTCTACAAGGGAAATGATATAATAGAAATCAAACAACAAAGATTGGCTGACTATTGTACCGTCTTTCAGGCGGAAATGTAGGCAACCTCGATTGCAATCTAATGGATAATTGATTCAAACAATATCCACACAAGGATCGGCTACTATCCACATTCGGACTCACGATCCTCAATATATGCAATCCAATCTCGCCAAAATCAAAATCCAATGATAATAAAAATTTGAACCAACATAAGGAAATCGGTGACAGAAATAGGTCTCAAATGGATAAAGGCACACCAAGGTACCGAAGGAAACGAAAAGGCAGATCATTTTGCTAAACAAGCAGCATCAAAAGCAACAGTCAACTTTGAACAATACCCAAAATCGTATATCAAAAAACAATTGAAAGGACCAATTCTAAACGAGTGGTTTATTTGATGGCAAAATAGCACCAAGGGAAGGACAACATAGCAATTCTTTCCAAACATCATCATAAGTGTTTGGTGGCAAATCTTACCAACATGTCATAACTAATTTTTCTAGTAACCATATCCATGAAAACGTCGATTTCGTCCAACAATTGAAATGGGGAACGATTCATTGCCCATAAAGCAATAATGAATGTAACGGTTGAATATGTTCGCTCACTATCGAACAATGATTTGGTACTTGAGTACATCGTACTGGCCACTTGACTATGGTTGCCGATTTTAGTCAAGGAGATATCTTCGTCTCCCTCTACATTGGATTCAAAGTGTTTTCTTTTACGTGGGTAGATTACAACATCCAACGTTTGGCCTTTTCTTATTTTTTTGCAATAATAATAATAATAAATTTATTTAATAATGTGCATTATTCCGAAGGGAATATTTGCACAAATGAATGAAATAAGAAAGAAAAGAAAAATAAATTCCTAACTATCTATTGTGTAATTGTGTGTGTATAAATTCAAAAAAATTATATAAGTGTTTGTAATTTTGTTTGTTTTGTATGTATATGTGGAGTGGTGTATGTGTGAGTTGTGTTGGTCTGTTGTTTTTGAATAAATCACATTTTAGAACTAAATGTAAAGAATCCTCTTCCTCCCCACTGTCACAAGGACAGAGAGGATCAGAGGCCTTCTTAATTTTGAAAAGAAATTTTTTAAAGTGTCCAGTGTTTGTGAAGAATTGTGTGTTTATAAAATTTGGAGTAATATGTGTTGGAAAGGTGTGTGGAAAGAATTTAGCGAAAGTGTTGTTTGTGTTGGAGAAGTAATTTTGAATGTTGTTTTTGTGTGAAAGTTTTGTTATAGATTTTATAAGTGTGTTAGAGAAATAATTATAGCTAGATTTAACCCCAGCACCCAAGTTCTCCGGAACAAACACACGAAGTAAGGAAAATTCACAAACAGGTATATTCCTATCACCAACAAGGAGGCAAATTTTGTAGAGGTTTTTGTTCAATTTGGTAAGGGTGGGAGAGAAGAAATTAGGAATTTTGGATAGGATAATGATTTTGTCGTTATTGCTTAATGGAGATAGAGTAGTAAGCGCTTTTCTGATAACAAATTGGATAATCTGAATTGGTTTAATTAGTTTGTGAAAAAGAAAGGATCTACTGAAATTTGTATTTGATTGGATATATAAATGACCTGTGTTAAACGTGCTATTTATCTCAAAGTCTGCATAGATTTTATAATCATAATTATCTAATGAACTGATTTGATTGATTATTGTGAATTTAGAAGGGAACATGTGATAAAAGTGTTTTTCAGGTTGTAATTGACTAGGAATATTTAAAAGTTCTAATGATTTCCTATCACCTAAAATTGCTTTGTTTTGGATGTTTATATTCTTAACGTAATCTGAAAATTTGTTAATTCGAGCACATATATGAGTACAGTTGGAAAGATGTTCTTGTATCCGCGGATTGAAAAGACAAGTGCTTGATATTGTATTGAATTTAGTTTATCTAATGAAATTTTGTTAATATGCTCAAACCAGATGTCCGATCCATATAGGATAATAGGTCTAATTAACGATTTGAAAAGTATTAAACGTTTAGGAGCACTTAGACCCCAAAGCTTTTTGTTTAAAGCAAAGAGGCATGATTTGATACGATTAGCTTTATGGATAACTTCTTCAATGTGTTTGCTAAAATTTTATTTGGAATGATTTCTATGGTTTGAGAATTTCAATCCTAAGATCTTAATTTCGGTAACAGGTGAGATAGTGATATTATTATAGTTGATAGAAAAGTTTAGTTTGTGAAAGTGCATAAGGAATGTTTTCTCGATGCTTATTTTTAGTTTGTTTTGTGAACACCAAGTATTAATGAAATGTAAACTGTTATAAATTTGATTCTGTAGGACATCAATATCTTTGTTCCAACAAATAACCGTTAGGTCATCCGCATACGCAAAAATTTTGGTATTTGGAAATGAGAATGAATCAAGTAGATCGTTAATCAACAAGTTCCAGAGAATAGGGGAAAGGGCTCCACCCTGAGGGCAACCCTGAGTGAGAATTTTGTTAACACTATGTCCTAAATAGTTGAACTGAACGGATCTATTGGTTAGATAAGAAGTGATAATGCTAATTAACTGCGGGGGGAAATTATATTTGATTATTCTATTGATTATTATTTGCCAGAAGCGTTATCGAACGCTCCAGCTATATCAATGGTTAGAATGGATGTATAATAGGTACGTTTGTGTTTAAGAATAGAATCGGTTATATTTTGTAAAGCTGTTATAGTGGATTTGCCACTAGAGAAACCATGTTGGTTGTTGTTTATGATTTTGTAATTTAGGGAGAATTGAACTATGTGTTTTTTAATTAACTTTTCAAAGATTTTACCGATATTTGAAGTTAAGCTAATTGGGCGATAACTTTTGGGAGATTTATAATCATTTTTATTAGGTTTTTGGATAAACTTTACTGCAGCAATTTTCCAAATAGATGGAAAATGTCCTATTCTTAGGCAGATATTAAAGAAATTAGTAATAGCAGATGAGAGAGGTAACGGTAAGTGTTTAATCATGTTGTTTGAAATATTATCTAATCCTTTTTGAGTAAATTAAATTTTGATTATAAAAATTGTTTGTAAACAGTTCATCGTGGTATTTTTTTGGCAAAATAAACCCGTTAAGTCTTTTAGGTGTTTATAGCCGCCTTCAGTGCGCGCTCAAGTTATATTAGCCTCTTTTGTTCTCTATTGTTTTAAGTACTAGTGAGGATTGTTTATTTTGGTACCAATTTGTTGTAGTCAATTACAATCATACTTTTTATTAAAATGGATTCTAAAGATGATAAAAAGAATAAAGATGACCCTGATGGCTCTTTAAGGTTTGCAATCATTTTTATTATGTTATCTATTTAAGTGTTAATTTTATTTTTATCCTATTCTACAATACATAGTTCGAATTCAAATATAGAAATTAACGAATGTTGCAAAATTGTGGAAGCTGAATTTCCTGAAATTGTTCAACGATCTTGGCAACGACTTAAGAATTGTTTATCCATAAAACCACATCATAGATTTACAGTTTGTCAAATTAATTCTATTAAGGAAGTTTTAAAAATTGTCATCGAAGAGGAATATATAAGTTCGATAAAAGCATCGTTGAACATTTCAGAAAATGTTAGTTCTGAAGAGCAATTAGAGATTATCAATTACTATTACTGCCAAGAATAAAAAACAAAAGAAAAAAGTAGTTTCAAGTTCTTCATCAAGTGATTCAGATTGTGATATTCCGAAATTAGATTTTTCAAAAGTTAATAAATTACTTAAAGATGCCGACAACTTTTTGTGTTCTGATGATGAAAATTCTAACAAATCGACATCGATTCATCATAAATCAAATAACTCTGATTCCGAAGCTGAGCTATTTTTTACTAAACGATCTAAAAAGAGGATTATTTCTGACGATGAAAGTGAATCCGATACACCAATCAATTCAATTGAGAAAAAGAAAATTATCGATAAAATTGTTGAATCAAAGAAATCTACCGATGAAGAGTCTTCGAATTCTTCAAAAAATTTCCAAATGAACAATTCGGAAATGAGTTTGTTCTATACTCAATAAATGAATTTGTTAAAGAAAAAATATCAACAAATGATCATACTCCTCGTGATTTTAGTGCCGATAATCATTCTTCGGAGGTAGAAAATTCTTCTAATCGGAAACGCATATTTTCTTCAGATGATAATGAACTGTTTTCTTTGAATAATAAACGTCAAAAAGTCATTTTAAAACCTCCATCTTTAAATAGTCAATCAAATGATCAACATCAATCGTCAATTTCAGAATCGCCATCAGCATTGCCACAAAAATCAAATAAAAAAAAAATAAAAAAAAAAGGAAGAAGATAGTTCTAAATTGTCGATAAATTAATAATTATTAATTAATTAATAATAGTGGCCTTGAGTGGCCCGTACTCATGTTTATCTTTTTTCTTTAATTTTTAATCTTTATTACACAATCACATTTATCTTCATGTATCAATATCCTATCACATTTTCTTAAATTTATTTGTTCAAATTAATCGTTTTTTTTGTATCATTAGAATTTTGATTAAAGTTTAATGTAATTGACATGAATTGAGTACATCAATTGTGTGCAATACATATATGCAAAAATGAACTCAGTTCATCGTGGTTGCTCATTGATCATAAACTCCAATTATATTCCAGTGCCAATTCGCTGATTGGTGTCTCAAAAAAGAGTAGGCTTTTTGTGTATGAATTTAATGTGTTCATTAATCGTATATTTTACAGGTTGATCCAGTTGGCAATCAGCTTGGAAGTAAAACTATTTCATTTTATCTTACTTAATTTAATGAAGTAGATTCAAATTTAAAAAAAAGTTTTATTTTTCAATAATTTTTATCAACTCAAATTATTTTACTTTTTATTCAAATTTTAATAAACTTGACTTTAACTTTCATTTATAAATATTGAAAATTTCATAACTACATCTTTACATCAATACGTACATTCATCAGCTCTTTAAATTTACATTGAAGTCTGGCTCCAGAATTTTTCTCGCAATTACTGACAATTAAGTTCAAAGCAACATACATAGATGATGATGATTCCATGGCCAACATTATTTCTTCACGATAAAATTGTTCGACGCATATTGCTCCTTTACCAATACTCTTTTTGACAAAATGAACATATGCGTGAATGAGATGTGGATACGGAAGTCTCTTAAGACTCTCCGTCCTAGCAACATTACCACTCCTGGGTCATCAGTTAAGTACAGACGTACAACCTTTTCAACCCGGAAGATCTTAAGTTTCAATTCGACATACCAATTGGCTATATTGAGCCGTCCTACTGTATGGTACCGGTAATGCGCTCGATGAAAGTGCAATCCCATCTCCTCGGCGATTCTTCGATTCATGAGATTTATACTGGCTCCAGTGTCTAGTATGGCTTCTATCTTATCGTTTCCGATGGACATAATTATTGTGGCTGGTTTGATGTACTCATCCGGGTCGTATAATACATCGGTGTCTATTCTTTCAATTGTCTCTATGGTGTGTACGGTTGGTGTATGTTTACATAAGAGAATGGAATGTCTTTGTCCACATTGAGGGCATTTGTAACTGCTTCTACAATCCTTAACTAGGTGTCTAGGGCTTAGGCATAATTCACAAACATTGTGTCTTTGGACTATGCTCAGACGAAGAGTTGGGGTCATCTTTTGTCTACACGAGTAGTTACGGTGCCCCTCTCCGCAGAATATGCATTTCCCAAAAAAAAGGTTGGGTACTGTGTCCCGTGGTGGTGTAATTTGTCGATGTTGTTTTGGTCCTGTACCGTTCCATTCCATACGTCCGCCAAAGCGACCTTGTTCCTCGATCCGACCAACCGTATCTACGTACTCCTTCAAAAATTCTAAGAATTCCTCCAGAGTAGCATCCCTTTTCGTTCCGAACGGTGATTTGGCACAAACTGAGAGCGGAAGCTTCTCGTGGATCAATGATTTCATGTGCTGCAGACTGGTGGCATCATCTGTGAGGTTCTCAAGTGAAGCCTGGGCCACGGCCACGGCATTCAACAACAACCTCAATGATTCCCAGTGGTACTCGTGCGTCACCTTCGGTGTTCTCTGGAACTCGGCCAATACGTCCATCCGGATTTTATAATCGTCTTGGTAGTACCCTTTTAAAGCCTCTTTTGCCTCCTCATACCTGTCTCCTCGGTAACACTTGATACGTTCCTTAGCCTCACCTGACAATTTTTCTCTAAGAAACATGAGTTTCTTAATAGGAGGTATGTCAGTGTGATCTACCACCGATTCAAATTCGGTCCAGAAATTGTGGAATTCGGTTGATTTGCCATCAAAAGGTTGGACATATTTAAGTTCTTTCAAGTCGAACTTGGAAGATATGTCATTTGGTGGTTGGTTAACAATGCGTCGAGAATTCTCCTCTTCCTCATCCACTGGTGGCAAAATGCGTACCCTTGCGATGAATCCCCTCATTTGGTTCAAGTGGCCCTGCCACTCTCCTTCAACCAAATTTAGATTCACCCCGGCCGGCACCTGATGCGTGGATAAGTCCCTTTCATATTGTCGGATCAGGTATTCCAACACGGACAATTGATCCATAGCTGAGAAGAGATCATTGTTGGGCTCCTGGAATTGTCTGTGGAACACCCTTGTGATCCGAGAACGTATTGTCGTCCTTCGATTCTTGAAATTTTCAACCATTTGTGCTTCCATTGGTGTTTTTGGGTTTTCGTTTTGGTCATCTGCCATTTTCTTCCTCTTTTTTTCTAGGTTGAATTATCAGTTTGCTTTTCACTTTCACAAACACCGTCACAATAACAAAGTTTTGCGATGTTTTATCACTCACTTAGTACTGATCGTTGCTCACAGTCACTGTTGTTGTAAGGTCGGGGTTCACAATCGAAATGAAGTAACCATCGACCTGATGATCGTTTAAAGGTTGACTGCTTTGGTGTACTCGGTGTAGTACCCTCCCTCGCAGTCAGTTTTAGATGTATACTTTGTTTTTGTAACCTTTTGAGAGCACCGAGGTGGTCTCTCCTTCGAGGTTTTGCAGAATTGATCGTTATGAGAAAGAGTTGATCGTTAGGGAACGTTATGAAGGAATTGATCGTTGAATGGATTGATCGTTATGAAGGAATTGATCGTTGAATGGATTGATCGTTATGAAGAAATTGATCGTTAAATGGATTGATCGTTATGAAGAAATTGATCGTTAGTGACCTTAGCTCCAAGTACGACCCAGATCGCGATTCTGAGAAGACAGGGTTTGAGTTTTCTTGTTGAAACTTACTTGTTTTGCCCAAAATGAATTACAATCTCATCCTCGTGTAGTGTATCACAACGTCCGTCGACATATGTGATCCCAAACGGTTGAAAATGTACCGATGGCCAATCGATACGTTCCAATATTTGATACGGTCTACCAGTGACGAAGTGGCTTGCTTCACTTGGGTTGCTAATCCAAGTGCTAATTCCAGAGTTCAGGCTCAAAGATTCGGACTAAATCAACAAGTTTGAAAACTCCTTTGGCTAAGGTACTTTATTCGAGACCACCCGTACGCTTATATATGGTCAGGTGGAATGTTTCCACACCATTAACGCCGGATGGTAACCACTGATCATTAGTGCATAAACATAAACAAATTCTTAGGAATGGGGAAAAAGGGATGTTATGTCTAGCTCTTGTTGACAGTTAACAGCCAAGTACCTTCACGTCCACCGATCATCGACTCATTCGAAAATTTGAGTGAAATGAATCGTCTGGCATAGATGCAATACTTTCAAACCAATTCGTTACAAATCTAGGGTTTCGATAAAACCGCGGAGACTGTCGTTCCATTTCCATTCTTGCCTCTCTCATGAAAGTTTCAATCAATTCATTTCTATCATCGATGAATTGGTAATAATATAAGATCGTCCATAGGTAAATCCGAAAAACTGCCCAAAAAAGTGAGACACTTAAAAAATTAAACTTATTTTAAAAACAAATGAATGAGTTCAAAATGTAAATTGATGATAAAGAATAAATAATTGATCAGTTTGTTATTGGATTATCCAACTATAATTATTTTGTTTATTATTAAAACATTATTATTATTATTATTAATCTTACAACTAAATAAAGTAAATTATATTTGTTTAACATTATAATTATTATAAGTATTGTATTAATTTTCATATTAATTTATTTTATTTCCTTATTCTGTACTGACGACTTGGAGCTCAACTGAGGGCACATCAGATTCGCTTTGTTGAAGACTAGCCCGATAACTGATCAATGGTGGCCATTCGTCGCTATGTACGCCAGGCATTGCCTTCTTTATGTAACGATCCAGATAGCTAAGCCTACAAAATTAAAAGAAATAGTTGATTACAATCAAATGAAATCACATGATTCGCAACTACCGTCGCAATGGACACGTACACTGTCTTTTTATCGATTTTGATTAGCTTATTAGAGAACTCGATAATGATTTCCAAAAATGGCAAATTCGGCGGTGGTCCATTAGGGTTGCCTGGATTTTCCAACGTATTAAATGTAAAATGATGATTCGCTTACGACCATTTACCAATTCAAAAGCCCTATACATGCCATATTCGTGACCAATGTGGTTTCTATTATGTCGTTATAATCATTGTAAAACTATTAAAGAAAAGTATCATGTTATAATACAAAAATTAAATTATAAAGCAAGGTTAACATACTTTGTCATAATGATGAACCGATGTACCGAACAGCGTGAGGACGAAAAACGAAATGTCCTGCTGCACATGCTGGAAATGAGTAATTCCCCTCCTCTCAAGCATTTCCTCTGGTTTAACTATCGATGTATCGATTTTCGTTTTGCGATATCTGGTTTCTTAACAAAAGCCATTGCGTACTCGCTCTCCCATCCGCCAATCATCGTGGCCAAGGGGGAATGGTGCGCTATCCACCGTCGACACCGTCATAAGGCTTATTTTTGTGCATCGCCGCAGTCATGCACTTTTAACAGCAATCGTCGTCATTCTTTCTTCCGTTAATGCCGTCGATCGCACCTCCATATCGCAAAATTTAAACTAGTGGAACGAACTCGAAGTGTCCTCACGTTCGCAAGCCAGTAACATTAACGGACACCATCCAAAACACTTATTCATCTATGATAAGAAACTAAAGAAGTCGTTTTTGATAGACACGGGTTCAGAAATTTCCATCATCGCACACTCAACCAACCACAATGAGGTAGTGAAGTTAGAAGTTGTTTATATGGTTATTCTTCAAATGCAACATTATTGTCTTATCAAGCTAAACAAAGCAAAATTGTTTTGGTTTATTCGACAAAACATGTTGGCCAAGAAAACGAAAGAACCAATGATGTTCCATCCATGATTGCATTTTACAATGCAAACAAATCTGGAGTGGATATCATGGATCAGATGCTTCATGAGTACACCACCAAACGTACATCAAGATGCTGGTCATTTTGTTTTTTCACAAACATACTTGACTTGCAATTATATACAGCATATAAATATTTTGTTTTGGCTAATCCGAATTGGCTTGAAAAGAACCGTTTCAAACGATCAGAGTTTTTGGATATTGTAAGTCAATCTCTAATTGGTCCGTACGTAATGGCAAGATCAAATATGCCTCTGAAAAATATCTTACCAAACATAGTCATCTGATTTTGGTCTAAAAAATATCTTAATGCATTAGTTTATCTGATTTAGATCTGAAATTCATTTCATATCTTAAAATTATCTTACATGTGTTTATTAAAAATTGAAAATAAATAATTAACATTAATAATTGTTGTGTATGTGCATAATTCGGACACATCTGTTATTGGAATGTTTTGTGTGAGTTGTGAAATTTTGCTATATGTATGAATGTATGAAAAGTGTGCGTAAAGCCTGATTCTAATGGCAGTTTGGCACAATTTAAAAGTTCATTGCATAATAAAAATGTTTCAGCTATTGGTTTTATTGATCTTCCAATAGGAGATAGCTTCGGTAAATACCGTTCAACTTCTTGCATGAAGCGAACGGAACAGTTAGGTGAGTTCGTACTATAAGACAATACGGATTGGTACGTCACCATTTTTTTCATCACTTGTTGTGATATATTAGTTCCGGTTTTCACCCGTTTCGCTATCAAACCCATCGTATTTTCGGTAAAATACGCTGCTTGAACGGGAAACGGCCCATATTCTTCAACCATTTTTGGAAAATGTGAAAGAAAATGTACATTCATTTTCCATAAATAGTTGCTTTCGCCATAAGCTTGGTTGAATGTGGTAAAAAAGTTGTTCATTTCAGATTCTGCATATCTGAAGTCGGCCCCTTTTGAAACCATTCTGCTGGACCAAGTTGAAAGAATATATGCCAGTTGTTTAAAGTTAAGAAGTCGTGTTGAATCAACAATTCCTTCAAAGACGATCCATCCGTAAAAAAGAACTATTTCGAAATCCAAGGCTTTTAAATTGGTTTCGCTTCCTAATTCCGGCATCGATTTGAGACATCTTTCAGGAAACTTTATCATTTTCTTTCTGTCATTTATCAACATTAGATCTTCTTTTGTTAGAAATGATTTTCGTATCGCATCTTTTTTGGATCTTGTAGTTATGATATCTTTACCAAGCCAATGATTCAATATAAACTTAACAGTACCTAAAATAAATACAATGTCAATTTAACGCTTTTAATGATTAACTTTTAATACTAACCTAAGTACTGTGAATGCATTGGTTCTGGGGGGCAAATGATACCCATATCGACGTATTCCAATCGCATAAATTCACAAGGACCTTTTATTCCAATTGAATTGTCATTTGTCGAAGCCATTTCTCGTCACTCACGATCGGTTTTTAAATCCCATTGATACGAAAACAAATTTCCAGTTTTTTTATTTGGCTGGAACGTATTAGTATTGAATTTTCCGTTGTACACTGCTTCGATCTTGCATAGATTGCATCCTGAAATATTGTTAATGATAAATAATTAATTGAACAAATTGTACGTTTAATTATCTTACCAAATTTCCCATTATATTGAAGACAATTCAGTGCAACAGCTCTTGCTGGAGCATCAGCAATGACTAAGAGTAGTTTGATCAAAAATTTTCTGGGGATTTCTTTAATTATCATTTCAATTGGATTTTTTCCAAATTCGATAAGTTCGTCAATTAGTGGACGAAACATTAGATCATTAGATGGTTTGACATGACCTGAATACAATGCGATCAACATTGGATTCTTGATGCATTCTTGAAATGGCAATTCATTTAAATAGGCACATAATGGCCACATGCGTTTTATATGATCCATGTTACGTTAATTAGTTTTAATTTTAATTTTTTAACCACTGAACAAATTGAAGCTGTTGAAGATGGAAAAAGTTGGTAAAAATTAGATACACAAAATAAACGATGTGGTCATACATGCATGTGCAATGTTTATTTTGTTGTCGTGCAATAAATACAAACATTGTCAAAATAGTCAATCATTTCATCATTCCGGTTATAATAGCTTATTCGCCATACTCTTTTTCCGCCACTTTGCTTCTTCAGTGTATTGCCGTTGTGTCTTGTTCTATTTTCTTGTTTTGTCAACCGTCGCGTGTTATTATCTATTATTATATTTTATTTTCTAAAATGTCGAACCAAACTATTATTGACTTCTGCAAAATTAATGAAGAATATGATGTTTTGATTGATTATTTCAAAACAAAGAAAATTTTTGATTTCAAACAATTTCAAGATAATCAAAAAGATATTTGTTTTTACTTAAATGAATCGTTTCCAACAATTGACTTTTCTAAATTACGTGATTCAATTTATGAGTTTGAAAATTTACAAAATCAAAGTTCTATTGATGAAGTTGATCAATTCGTTTCAAAAAAAGATTTTGATGAATTAAAGGAAAATTTTTTAAAATTAGAAAATTATGTTAAAAATGAGTTGAATAAATTTGATAACCCCCAAGTCATCGCAGCCTCAAAAGCCGATAGAGATTTTTTGATTAAGAATAAATGGCTTGTAAAAGGATCAAGTTTACTAGCTTGTGCCCAAGACAACTCATCCTTTGATGGAAAAAATCTTTTTGACTCTGTATTTGGCCAACAGTTAAAAGATTATAATTCTTTAAGCGAAATGCCATCAGAATTTCGTGAAGCATTCAATGAGCTACTAGGTAAATTTTAATTATTCATTATAATTTTAAAAGAATAATTATTATTATTTATCATAGATCATTTTGCAGACGCAAAAGTTTCAGTTTATGGTGGAAATTACATAAAAGTTAGAAAGGAAATTAAACACCGTTTATGCAGGATGTTGGCAAATCGTAAACATTATAAAAAAACTAAGTATGTATTTGTTTTATATTGCAAACTTTTAAATTTGTTTTTTTATAGAAAATCAAACAATAATTAATGAACTTATTGGTTTTATTGAACTTAGAGTGAAAATGTAATCAATTAATTGTTTCAAGACAAAATTTCATAAATATCGTAAATAATAATAAGTATGTATTTGTTTTATATTGCAAACTTTTAAACTTATATGTTTTTTTTCTAGAAAACCAAAAAATAATGAACTTATACTTATTAATGAATATAAATTATCAATCATACTTTTTCCGATGTTCCAACGTTCAACAAATCTAGTTCATTTATCAATTTCACGATCGTATAATTCTTCCACCAACATTACATGTTTTATTGTTTATTTTTTATATGAATAAAGTTTAAAATTACCTGAAATTCAGATTTATTTGAAAGATAATAGTAAGAACGCAAGAAAAATTGAATATAACAACCATAAGACAAATATAAGACTATCTTAACGTTGTCTTACTTGTATCTTACTAATGTCTTAAAAATATACTTAAAAAATGTTTTAGTAAAATTACTGAGAAACATCTTTCAGACAATCTTACTAAGACATCTTAGAAGTATACTTTTAAGACAATTTTAGCTATTAGGGAATCGATCAAAAGTTGTATCTATGTCTTAATCGAAATCTAAATGTGATATATGAGGATTGTGCCAACGTAAGTTGAGTAATGAAAGAACTATCAAAATGTTTCACTGCATTTTCCAATCGTAATCCAATCTTTATGAAATTTATACTGTTGATCTACATTATTTAAAGTAATATATCCAGAATGTTATAAAGTAAAAAATGAACGTTTGATTGCGTTCTTCTTTATTAACTTCATTGTTTTGTGGATACAATTGCTGTAATTCATAATCCAAATGAATATAATCATATTCTAGGATCATATCAGGTAAACTGTCAAAATGTTTCACTGCATTTTCCAATCGTAATAATCCAAAAATTAATAATAAATTTTTTAGAAAAAAACCGTCTCTTTATGAAATTAAAAATTAAAATTTTTTTATTATTTAAAGTAATACATCCAGAATGTTATACAGTAAAACATTGAAATAAAAAAATGAAATCAATTTATATTTAGAAAAAATACAAAGTATTTGTATGAATATTGTCTCTTATCAGAGATTATATATGGCTGATCGAAATATCTTCAGACATCGATCACATTTGAACATCACGTTCGCCTGTATGTTTCTTCCTTTTATGTTCAGCCAAAGCGCTGGGTCCAATGTACCCTCTATCACATTTGTCACATTTATGTGGCCATTCTTTCGTATGAATTAAAACATGACCAGTGCAATGATCTTCACGCTTGAAACGGTCACCACAATATCCACATTTGAATGGACGCTCATCTGAATGGCAGACACTATGTCGTTTCAATTTAGATTCATTGATAAATGCTTTACCGCAAATGTGACATAAATGTCGCTTCTTTGGATCATTGGCAACTTGTGAACATGATGCTGTTACTTTAATTCCATTGGAGGTTTCTGACGTTTGTATACGTTCTTCATCACTGTCAACGTCACTGTCAACGTCACTGTCAACGTCACTGTCAACGTCACTGTCAACGTCACTGTCAACGTCACTGTCAACGTCACTGTTTTGTGGATACAATTTCTTTAATTCATTATCCAAATGAATATAATCATGTTCTTGGATCAAATTAGGTAAACTTTTAAAATTTTCCCATGCATTTTCCAATCGTGCCAATTCTTGTCGTATTTCTTCCCTTCGCGATTTGATTAGAACAATATCGCTCGATAGCTCAATCTTCGAACAATAGATAGGCTCAGCCATTTTTTGAACTTTATTGATTGGTTCTGTGACGTTTTGAACATCACGTTCGCCTGTATGTTTCTTCCTTTTATGTTCAGCCAAAGCGCTGGGTCCATTGTACCCTTTATCACATTTTTCACATTTATGTGGCCTTTCTTTCGTATTAGTTAAACCATGATAACGGCAAGTGGCTTCAAGCTTGAAACGTTTACCACTATAATCACATTCGAATGGACGCTCATCCGAATGGCGTTTCTTTGGTTCATTGGCAACTTGTGAACTTGATGCTGTTACTTTAATTCCATTGGAGGTTTCTGACGTTTGTATACGTTCTTCATCACTGTCAACGTCACTGTTTTGTGGACACAATTTCTTTATTTCATTATACAAATTAATATAATCATGTTTTGGGATCAAATCAGGTAAACTTTCATAATGTTCCACTGCATTATTCAATCGTTCCAATTCTTGTTGGAGTTCTATCGTTCGCCCTCTGATTAGAATAATATGGGTCGATAGTTCAATCTTCGAACGATAGTTAGGCTCAACCATTTTTTGAACTTTATTGATTATGATTTGTAAGAAAAAGAACCGTCTCTTTATATTGTATATTGTTGATTTACAAATTTTACAGTAAATTTTACAAAGGGTCTGCAGGAAGCAGTCGTTCAAGGCCCAGTTTATTAACACAATCACACAATCACACAATCACACAATCACACACACACACACACACACACACACACACACACACACACACACACACACACACACACACACACAAAGAATGGGACATCAACATGGAACCATACATATATGACAGGCCTGCACAACATACAAGACGATTTTAACTGGCCCGAATAAGGATTTAACATTTGTGAATCGCAACATAAAGATTATCTTATGTTATCAACAGATGAGAACTGAAGAAACTACGATCAAATATATTTTGTACATAAATTATACTATATCGATATATTTATAAAGCTTCTGGCCAAGGATGAGCAGACTCTATCTGAATTGTGTCATTACACACGAGAATCCTTACGAATGATGGGATTCAATGTAAACCTGCAAAAATCAGCAAGTAATATAGAAAGTGAGGAAACCTTTGGAGATAAACTTGACGATATTGAAGGATACAAATATCTTGGAGTGCTGGAAGATTCAAACAATATGATTTTGCAAGAGAACAAAACCATTATCTGTGAAAAATTGTTAAAGAGAGTTAAGGCATTATGTGATACCAAATTAAATGCACGAAATCTCTTCCACGCGTTAAATGAATACGCCATAGCGACAGTGAATTATTACATTGGAATCATCGATTTTGAACCCGCAGAATACGAGAGGATGGATAAGGAAGTCCGACAGGTCTATAGTCGAAAACGCGAAGGACATTCGGCTATAGTCGAAAATAAATAAATTTTTATATAGTCGAATTAGTTTTCGACTATAAACGAATAGGTGAGAATTAAAATTCACTATTCGACTATAGTCGAACTATTCTGATTTTCGAGTATATTCGAAGTGCTTTGTGCAAATCAAAGAAAAATATACAATATACAATATTGAAATATAATTAGAGTATACTCGAATTGTTTTTCGGTTATAGCCGAATAGATAAGAGGGTTCGAATATAGCCGTATCATTATTCGTCTTTAGTAGAGTTGAAATTCTTGTATCAAATTTAACAAATATTAAATGATAAATTTAAATTTAATTTATTGTTTGCAATTTCGTTTCAATTTTTTACTGGGATAAAGGGGGGAAGGGGGTAATTTTTTTTTCTTTTCGACCATCACAATTGCGGTAGTTAGAGGGTTGGGGGGTTGGGGGATCGGATCGGATCGGCTTCTGGTTGGCTGGTTGGTTGGCTGGTTGGTAGGCTGGTTGGTTGGTTGGCTGGTTTGACCACTGGTTGCCGGTATGGCCATAACCCTTTTTTTTCAAGTTTACTGCTCGGACTTTGAAAATATTTTTCAGTTTTGCTTGTAAAAAGTCCTAAATGATGTGGATAAAATGAATAAACTAAAATGCTTAAATTTTAGGGCAGCCAGATTCGTTTAAAAAACTAGAGAAACTGGAGACCATGAAAATAAAACTGAAGAAAAACATGGAGTTTAATAATTTAACTCATTAAACTAACAACAACTATTTTAAACTTTTAAACTCAAGAATTTATCAAAAGTTGTAAAATGTTGAAATTTAAAGTTTACATTTTTTATCTTGAAGAAACCTAAAAAACATGAAAAAACTAGAGTCTCCAAATAAAACGAGAGAGATGGCTGCCCTGAGTTTAAATATATAAAATACATACCGAGCAGTCTGTGAATTTTTTCGATTTTTGATGGTGTATCTTGTACACTTTAAACATTGCCTCAAGATGAGGATGTTTGTTCAAAAATATTGAGCAAAGCTCAAACGAGTGGCGGTTGGGCAGCTCGAAAGGGAAGAACTTTCGTAGTCTTCTGCCAATGAACATCGCCATCGTGCAAATTAATGATTCAAACTTTGAATCCATACTTGTCAACTCGTAATTATTGACATCGATGGATGTTGGGGAATATCGATTCCCCAACAATATCCATTCTTTCTCTTTAAAATCAAAATTAATTGCTGAAAATTTGCCATCAATTATGCATGGATCGGCCAATACATTTAGATGATAAATTGATCCAGCTTTATTTTTAACTTGATCAAAAATAGACTTAATGTCATAATTGTCTTGATCCAATGCAAATATAGCTTTTGCATTTATTTGGTCATACTCGTCATCACTCACTGAATCTTCAATATCTGACATTTTTTTAACAAAACAGAACAACCAATCAATATTGAAAATGAACCAATGAATCAAGTGACATTTAAATCTGATTGCCTTATAAACCGTTTTAAAATAAAATTGAATAGAACTGAATTAAATTCAGCAATTATAATTTCTAATTTTTATTATCCCAATGTTTAGTATACCAATTTTGCTTTGTGAAATACGTAAACGACATTCCGATTTACACAATGTCAAAATTATATAATGGGACAGGTTTAGAGAATGTTTATGGTCATTTTTTATCAGAAAGAGATAACATGTTGAAAATTAAAGGCGGCAAATTTCATGGTTCACCATGTTTACCAAATTGTGATTATATAATAAAAGCATCATGTGATTTTAAGAAACATGTGCAACGTAAACATAGAATTGAACTTAGAAAGATTGATGAACGATCTGAGAATTTGAACAATGTTGATCAATTGCAATTGAACAACCAACCAATGAATCAAGTTGAATCTGAGAGTTTGAACAATGTTGATCAATCGCAACTGAACAACCAACCAATGAATCAAGTTGAAAATGAGAATGAAATGGAAATCGTTGAATCTGAAATTATGCTATTGTCCGACTCAGACATTAGTGAAACAGAAGATGATCATTCTATCGAACTTAATACAGAAGATGAATTTGGAATTGATGATCATGAGTTCACATGTATTCAACAATCGAAGGATGAATCTCGGTATTTCTCTGATTTATACTTTGGTGACTTTAAGGAAAAGGAGATTCCAATGTTATTGCGTGTGTTTGACAAAATTTTAGAAAAAAGGTTCACACTAAACATACCGTTCAACTATCTTTCTGAATTAGCTATCGATTTTATCAATTTCAATTACGATTTGGAAATCTGTAATGATGAAGATAAGTTGCTCGAAAAAATAAAAGTATTTGCTAAAAGTCGACACATTCAAGATTATTACGTTTCAAGTAGAGGTAAACGAATAGCACCAGAATGTATTTGGATTGGTGAATACACATATTACTATGTGCCATTAAAAGCACAACTAACTTCAATGTTTGAAAACGAATCAATCATTGAAAGTATAATCACAGAATTAGAATCTTCTCCAATTGATGGCACCAATTTTTGTGTTTACAATTCGGAATTGACATCAACCCGACGCAAATATTTAATTGGCAAAGGCCGAATAGAAATTGGGGCTGACGATTTTTGCATTGTCAAGGCAATTGGTCCCAGAGCGACCCAACAAAAATACCTGGCCGTCTATTTCACGTTGACTAACATCCCAATTAAACATCGTTTAAAAAGGGACGATGTTCGAATCATTATGATTGCGAATCGCAATCAAATGAAACGACATCATCTTACGATCAATGATGTATTGCAAAAGTTATCATCGGAATTGCAAAACATTTTAGAAAATGGCATTGATATTAACGTACAAAAGTACGGGAGATTCAACATCAAAATGGCTTTATCTGGAATTATCGGTGACAACAAAGGTACTTATGAAATACTTGGATTAAAAGAATCTTTTGGAAAGTCGTTTGTTTGTCGGGCATGCATGGCCAACCGAACCAGTATTGAAAATGAACTTGATTTCAATTTAAAATCTGAAATAGATTTGATTGATTATGACAAAAAGGTCAATAATTCAACTAATGATTGGAACATTAAACGAAAGTTTATATTTTCTAACATTAATAATATAAATATTTTCAACGTGGCTCCCTTTGACGTTTTACATGATATACCACAAGGAATTATCGGTCGACTATTAGATTTAATTTTAAAGTATAATGGTTCAGGACTAACATATTCTGAAAGTTTGGCCAAACTAGAAAACTATGAACTATATCATGGTCCAATCTCTTTCAATCATGAAAATAAGATAAAAGGTACAGCAGTTCAGGTAACTATATGAACACAGTAAAGGTGCATCGCTTATTCAAATAATTACAATATAAATGATAAAATATTGATATTTTATACAGAAATTAGAACTGATTGCTCGCCTACACACCATTGTCGAATTTGATGGACAATCTGATGGATACAGATTACTCAATGCATTACGGCTACTATGTTCCCTTGCATTCAGTCAATCGTTGACCATCGACGACTTGGATATAATTCATGGTTTAGCAAAAGATCTGATTGAAATGGTGAAAAAAATGGACACTGTCCATAAATTTAAAGTGTCTCCAAAAATGCACAACTTGTTGCATTACAAAGATCACATCAAGTTGTTTGGGCCACTGGCATTAAGATCCACGTTGGCAATAGAACGAAAGCACAAAACATGCACAGACTGGGCTGTTGTCATGGGCTGCTTCAAAAACCCAGCGATGTCTTTCCTCAACAGGCATCAATCCATGATGGCAATAAAATGCCAAGAATTTATCAAAAGTGATTTTTTTTCGATAGATTTAATTGGCCCAACTTTATCGGAATTGCCCAAACAATTCGTTAAACTTAAACCAAGCCGTGGCCAAGGTTTACCACACACCTTAAACAAGAATGTCATCAGAAAGATGAAACATGAACCAAATAAATGGTTCCTAACAACGTCATTTTGGTACCACGATGACGTGATCATGTGTTGTGGACACATTTATAATTCAAATTATCAACACTTGGACACTGCCAATCAAAGTTTCATAAACATAACCAATCTTAACCATGTTAATGATTGGTTATGCAATTGTAATGGCACATTTCAAGTTGTTCAAGGAATTTTGTAAAATTGTGGCTTGTTTAATGGTGGATTGTCTGTTTTTACAAATGCGACGATAATCTTCGTTTCAAGTTCAAACTGTTTTTTCACTGTTCAGGAATAGCACCCTATTTATTATATATTTTGAACATTTTTTTAATATATTGATTACAGTCGAATTAGTTTTCGCCTATACTCGAATATGTTTTAATTTCTCAGATAGTCGAACATCGATTCAAATATAGACGAACAATAATTTTTGAATTTGTCTAATTTGAAAATAATCGAAACGGAATTCGACTATACTCGAAAATATTTAGCTTCGCAGGCAGCCGAACATCGATTCAAATATAGACGAACAATAAATTTTTAAATATTTTAATTTGGGTATATTCGAAACGAAATTCGACTATACCCGAAAATATTTAGCTTCGCAGGCAGCCGAACACCGATTCAAATATAGACGAACAATAAATTTTTCAATATTTTAATTTGGGTATATTCGAAATCCGTTTCGATTATTGTCGAATATGTTTTAATTTCTCAGATAACAGAACATTGATTCGTTTATACTCGAAAACCTTAACGTTTTCGACTATAGACGAATTCTATTTTTTTCAGTGTGCTTGCGAGCCATAATGTTGCAAAGAATGCATCGAACATGGATCGACTGTATATACCCAGGAGTGAACTGGGTAGGGGACTCCAGAACATCATGGAAAAGGCCGAGGTTATGCTGTATAATTTGGCTAAACACTTGGAACGACCACCCACGAAACCGTTGCTGGAAATAGAAAAAGCATTATCATCCCATCTTGGATTAATTGTTGAGTACCTGAAGAGTAAATACGAGTTGTCCGACACAGAGATCAGTGAGAAAGAGGTTAAATTGAAGCAAAAGGACAGACGTCTTGAAAACATTGCGCAGAAGCGAATGCACTTGATCCTGATGGAAAACGAAGAAAGACATATCGACACCAAACAATCCTCACTATGGCTTCGTAAAGGAAATATTTCACCTCAGGAGGAAGCGATGCTATGCAAACTCCAGGACCGAAATATATTCTACAATAAAAAGAAGTGCCAACACTGCCATCAAGGAAACATGTCGGTGGAACATCTGGCGACCAATTGCGGTCGGACGTTAAATTTCGATTATAAGAAGCGACATGACGATGTCGTCAGATGCATCCATTACATGTACACCAAGAAATATGGACTCAATACTAGAAAACGACTTAAGAACAACAAGGTAGAAAATGTGATTTCCAACGACAGAGTAAGAATCAAATCGGACATCCCGATACTTACCGAAAATCGAATTGAAAACAACAAACCAGACTTGATGATCCACGGACTTGAAATCCAACGAAATTACCATCATAGAAGTCGGAATCACCAACAAAAGAATCTTACCATCCGTTGAAGCTACGAAAGGAAGAAAATATGAAGATCTAGCTGGAGATCTAAAATTAATGTTCCGCCCAGCAAAAATTACGCTAATCCCGATCGTCCTTACATGGGACGGACTAGTCACCAGACACTTTTCCCGGTATATGCGGCAACTGGGAATCTCTGAACGCTTGCAACCGAAGAAAGTTCAGTATATACACATGTGAGAGCGTCATCATAGACGCCCGGGGTGAAAACCTCAACCATCACTTGGATAGTGATCAAATCCAGCAACACTTTGACAACTTAGAACTGGCCCCAGCCCACGAATAATTTCGACTCTATGTGTATAATTTGTAATACTGATCTCAATAAAAAATCGATATATTTAGTGTGCTACTAAACCAGACATCGATTGTAGCGTGGATAGCTCTTCCGCTACATCCTTTCCTGTAGTTCATGTTTGGCTCTCCCTGCATCGATTTAGCTCGCTACTTTATTTGATTTGTTTTATCCTTTGTATTTCGTGATATGAGTTTGTAATTATTTATTGTTTTAAAAACCCAAGAAATAAGTTACCACTCATGTTACTTTCTATAACATTGCTAATAACCTTTCATACAGTTAATAAATTTATTCTCTATATTTGGACATTCCGATTCGGTTCAATTACATTAGTGATTTATTTTTTTCTGGCCCGAGATGAAGTTTAAATTTTTTTTGCTCTTACTGCTTACTGCAGACCCTTAATAATTTACCAAATTATTATTTCTTTTCTGGAAAAAGAAGAGTTGGACGGAAAGGAAAAGTGCATTTTTTGCCAAACTTTCATTTATCATCCGTCGTCCAACTGTGGACATGTCAACCGTCGACAATTGCTAGAAGTGAAGTGGCAAATTATTGAAAGCACTGGCATATGTTGCCGGTGTTTGCGACAAATTCATGAACCATCTAAATGCCTCTCCAAAATAAGATTGTTACTAGGCGATGTATATATGAAAATTTGTTTTATCATATATCAATAGTCTTTGAAATTAAATTTATTGTTAATAATTCTTGTGCTTGATTAAATTTTAAAACTTTGAAAGAATATAGAATACACTTATTGAATATTTAGCGAACTGATAATAGAGTTGAAACCACGTTCATTGTGAAAGATTATGGTTGGTGGAAAAAAAAGTGCAATCAATGCATCTGAATAGCTTATGTCAAGTCGATATGATCGAAGACATTTAATACCTTGAAATGTTGTGATTTGTGACAATTGCATCCAACTTCCTTGATGTTTTTGATTAAGGCATAACGTATTATTAGAGTCTAATTGCCAACCAGAATTCTTTAGTGCTGAGGATGAATGTACAACCATTTGTAATAATCGATCAATAGTTGTATCAATGTCTAAATCGAAATCTAAATGTGATATATGTGGATTGTGCCAACGTAAGTTGAGTAATGAAAGAATTTGGCGTCCAGCTGAAGTGCCCAAGTTTAGGCAAACATCAATCATCTTCCAATCGGTAAAAAGAAAATCAAGTTGTTCGGATATGTCTGAGGAAAGACAGTTCTCTGTGAATATATTCCACCATTTGGGACGTTGTTTCCCTTCAAAATCGGCAATTAAATGTTCAGGAGATATAATTAGATCTAGCTTATCTTTTAGCAAGCAAGTAATACGATTAGCAATAATCCAATAAAATCTCCCATCATTTTTAAGTGTGGGTAACCATGAACGTTCAATAACATGGGTGACATCTTCCGAACTTGGAAAGTCCAATTTTGAATAGTTTGCAAACACTTGATTTATACATTCATTTGGCATTATATGTTTAGCGATTCGTACCAATGCACGAACATCGGCAACCAAATGGAATGATTCCAATTTTTCATTGGTCATATTATCTTGTATACAACCATATTGAGCCAAAATCATACTAATACTAGTGATGTGTGGTATGAAATTGTTGGTTAACTTTTCATTGAAACAATTTATATTATTCATATAATTCTTATGTGAACGTATCAGATTTTGTCCACATTCGAGAAAGGCACATATCTCAACGCACCGTTCTTCTAGAATGTTATCTTTTTCTGTATTAATAGCATTCCAAGCTTTACGAATGTTACATAACAATGTATCAAAACATGGCGTAAAGAATATGTTTCGACCAATCTTCCCAAATACGGCCGGCGATTGCCAATCAAAACATATTTCTTCATTCGATGATTTTATAAGATTGGGAAAATAGTTGTTGAATGTTAGATAGTCATCTTGACTTGGAGAGAATACACTCATTGGACGAGGACTATTTGGTTTTTGTGTTATGGGAAGATATCGTGAATAACAAGTATTTTGAATTGGATTTATTTCATTGTGATCAAAATTAATATTTAAACCAGTGCACGAATCAGAGGATGAAGTTTTTGGAGACAAATTTGACTTTGAATCATCTTCATCATAATCATAATCCATATTAAAATGTTTCAATTCCTCATACAAAGTCGAGCGTCGTTTGCCTCTCTTTTTAGTTCTTTTTCGACGACTTGTAGAAGGATAATCTTCTTGATATGGCCGTTTCATTTGATGGTTCTTTTGATGGTAAATTTCCTTCTTTCCCAACATATAATTTTCAAAACTGTGCAAATATTTTGGCAACTTTACTGGGTCAAAATCATTTCCATATCGTTTTTTATACATTAAAAGCTTCAGTTTATACTTTTTTAAGTCTAATTGTGTAGACTTAGGGTCACTTGTAGACTCTGGTGGAACATTTGAATTGGTTTCGACGTCTTTGGAATTTTCCATCGTGAAATCAATGTTGTAATTTATGAAAATATAATACACTTTAAAGTGTTTTGTTGATATTTCTCAATTTAATTATAGAAATAGAATTAGTGATTGTTTAAATAAACCGATATACAAATTAAGAAAAGATTAATGTTTGTTGCGAATTATTTATTTTTGAGACAGCTGATTACAAAAAAAAAATCGTTAAAAATTTGCAAACATACGATGATTCAATTAGGTTAAATAGAATTTTAGTTAAGACCCCTTGCGACATCTATCGACATTTTTGTTACTATTTAGATCTCTTGCGACATCTACCGTCGTCATTTGTTACTCATTTAGAAACCATTCATGTTCTCCATATAGAAAGCTTTCGTATCGCTCTGATTCGATAACAATCAAAACAGACATCTGAACATATCAATAATCAGGTGTGGAATTGATTTACAATAGTTTTTGTTTTTATTATTCTTAAACAAAATAGGATAATTACATATTTACATGTTTAATGTTTTTTTTAGACTGAATGATACCATTTGGTAGGATCGCGATCTTATACACGAACTTCTATATTGGCCACAGTAACAAAAGCCCGCGAAACGAAACGAAAGACGTACTTTCACGTCTTGGGTCATCAACATGTTAACCGAATAAAATATTTGGTAATATTAGAAAAAGTAATATTGATGTGATAGCTGACCAAACAATTTGGCACTTATTGGCAGCGACTGTTTTTGACGATCCGCTACAGATGAGTGAAGCATCAGAATACTCGGAACAATAATCAAGAACATCGACTCGTGTTGTTGGTTCATTTGGCAATGATATAAATCGACGGATTAAATCGTTGGGACATACGCCACTCTTTAGAAAATAATTATGATTATGTTCAATTGAATCTATGATGCAATGTCGAGCACGCCAAATTCCACAACACGATGCTTGCTTTATATATTCATCATTCTTTGAATAGACGAATGGTTTGATTAGACGACTTTTCTTGGTTTCAATCGACCGTTCGCCATCACCAACACCGTCACCATACGAACGAATTCGTTGTTGTTGTGCAAGAATGTACTTTTCATGTCGACGTGCAATCACCGTTCTTAAATATGTTTCATATTCTCGTTGACATCGTGTCCGATATGGTTCTAAACGATATTCACATTCATCAAATTCTGATAAATCAACTTCGCCAATGTACAACATTGGCAATGGATTTGAATCAATTATTGGTTGATCAAAGCCAAGAAAACGTCGATCACGTCGCTTCATTTCCATTGATTGATAATTAGTTATTGTTTCGTTTTGAAGTACAATACTGGACATATTGGATGGATTTGGTATTGCCAAGCATTGTGAAAAGATCAACATTAAAACGATGATTATTGTGATGGTCCAGTACGGAAAATATGTGAACCTTGAAATTTTTTTCAATTCAAGTTTGTCATTTCTGTATTTACAGTGACATATCACAGACTGTTCTGCATTTACGGACATGAACTCTACATCGGTAACCATTTTGGGGTAATGAAAGTGAAATTGCTGGTCGACATCAACTCTTCAATCGGCAATGACGATAGAAAATGTTCTCCAACACCATTAACATTACCACAAGTTGAATGAAAGCTAGCTCACTTTAAATCGATAATAATAGCCAGCAATGTGATAATCGATAATGTGACGAAGATTTCTTGTTTAAATTATATGCTCAATGCCATCATCACTTTGCAAATTGCTCAAATATAAACCAATTTATGTAGACAACTGGGCCGTCAATAAATCGTTGAAAATGTATCGAAGAAACCATTACAAGATTTCCGTTTAATTGATAGTTGAAATGTTTTTCTTCTTCTTAACAAACCATGATAAGATTATCAAATGTACTCGTATTGGTTCAAATGATTTGTTTCCAACTTTTTGAAGTAAAATTGCACTGGAATGAGCAAAAAATAACTTTATCAAAGGAAATTTGTGATATTGAGGAATGAAATATAAGAGAAAAGCAAATGGAATATTTTTAAAATGTTTTCGACTACTAAAAATGAATGGCATTTTTTGTTTGTTTGAAGATATTGTAAAGAGTAAAGTCCCATGCATGTAAGTTGAACTTTGTCCAACCTTTATGAGAAACTTGACTCAAGGTTCCTTTCATTCTTAGGTACCATTATCCTTCCTATGATGTTCGAAATTTCCCTCCATTACAAATACGTGAGATTATCTCAAAGAATGTTCAACTTTAAATGCATCAATTATAAAACATGCCAACGCCTTTGCCAACACTTTGAAGGATTTTCTATCTACTAGAATAAGATGATTGAAATTGAAACTTAATTAGGTAAATCACATTGATCTATTCATGACATTCATTTCATTATCTACTTTTTCAGGTTAATTTATTATGTTCGTTGATGATTGTGTGGTAAATTACCTTTCAAATGAAGATGGAACTAATATATAAAAACGGAAAACCTTGATAAATTCGTCGCCGTTCGTGTTGTTGTCGTTTAAGCATAAACCATATCGATTGTGAAATGTAATATGAACAAAATAGAAACGTTATTTGATCCACAACAAACTAAAGTGAAGAAGTTTATCAAAAAAAAAAGTAAAGTATGTCTATATAAAAGTGGAAACAAGGAAGCGAATGAACTTGTAACTCGCACATATGGAAGAACGCACTGAATTTTTTTTATTTGTGTTGCCGACAATGACGAACCCGACGATGGCAGCAAACAACCAGGAAAAATGGGCAATCGAGAGAAAGAGAGGGAGAAATGGAGAGAGAGAGGATATGATGTTGATGATGATCTTCACATTGAACCGAACCGAACGTTTCCACAATTGTGTTGTCATCAAGTGAACGGAGATTGTGTTCTCTAGTCACTAAATCGTTCACTTTGATCTATTGTCGTCCATTCCTATATTGGAAATTGACAGAAGCAATGAAAGTGAATGGGGACGCGTACACAAGTTCGATGATATTGATTCGATTGAAGTGTGATGGCACAAATAAGCAAACAAACAAATCAGTGTGGTTTATCATCAACAACAAAAAGAGAGTGTGGATTACTTGTGAATGTACACATCGAATGGGATCATGATGCCAAATGAAGAAGGTGTAGACTAGATGGGCACATCGATTCGTTTGCTAGCCAAAAACCTCTTCTTCTTCTTCTTTTTCTTCTTATGACTCAACACTGAAGCGTAATATAAGCTTTATAATTAGAATATATATTTTTACACTTCAGTAAAGGAAAGCAACATGCGCTTAATGGTTCCGCTGCATCGTCGACTGAATCGGGCTTCAACAACTAACAACATTCGAAATGGCATGTCAATGTTCAAGATTTAGAAGTAAATGTGAATGAAAAAAAAACTGGAGATGGACCATTTGCCGTTAATAATGAACCATCTTCTTTTTTTTAGAAAGAATGAACATGGCAGTTAATGGAAGACACGTGTATTTAGAAAAAATTTAGACGATTTTGTGGTAAAACCTTGAAACAAGTCGATTTACTGGAAGTAATATGATCTCTTTATATGTAAGAATTTTTTTTTCATCTTTAGTTCTATTCTTTAATGAAAAACTTTCACATCTTTAGAGGAAAATGTAATGTATTGTGGTCGATAGTCCGTTTGTCACAATTCGAATGAATCAACTGATTCGAATGTTTCGAATTCGTTAAGTTTATTCATTGAACCAACAACAACAAAAAATCAACGGCCACGACAATGATGGGGCACATTTGTTCTTGTCCATGTTCGAAGCCAATTGAAGTCACAAGTGAAAGGCATAGAAGCATACAAAGCATACACTTTCGCCATGACATTAATAATAGACCCCACCGAACGTATAGTATAATAATGATTGAAGTCGACCAAAGAGGCAATGACATATACGGAAATATTATTGGTGAAGTTAAAATCATCATTGGTGATCCTTTGTAATTGATTCGAACGTAACATTCAATTCATTTTACTATTGATGGAAACAATCGTCGCAACATTTTAAACCATTCGGTCAAGTCCATTCGATTGTGACGGTTTTAATCACATAAATGTATGGGTGGCCAACAAACAATGAACAACATCAAATAGTAACGACAATTACGCATACTTTATTTCAGTAATTAATTAAATATTCAGCTATAAAAAAAGAAGATCTCATACGTCTCGTCTCGCGGAATAAACAGATGAAAGTAATTAATCGAAGATGACATTGAAATGGAAGATATTAAAGAAAAGAAAGAGATGTATGTAGCTCATTATGACAATTGGAACTGTCATTTCATCTTCTTCGAAGACGGGAAACTTTCTTATCAACTATCGTTCAGTTGAACCAATGGACAAAAGCTTTACCAGTGGATTGGTATCAACGTTGGTCTCTCTATTCTGTAAGTGATCGATATCAAAATGTTCCATAGATAAATGATTTCCACTTTATGATTATTGTACAGGCACCATTATTGTACGGAACCATTGCCGACTCATCCTGTTTGGTGTAGAAAACTAAATGTGGCAAAACTGGAAATTGTTGGCTATACAATCAAGACAAATTCCGTATTGTGCTTCATACTGTCACCATTGGTTTTATATTGTAATGGAACTTGTTCTATTATAGTAGTTCGCCTATAAAAGGAGCAGCATTTGTTATTCATATTTATTATTTTTTCTTGTTTTGGTACTTATTAAATTGAGAAATCGTTATATGGTGACAGCGTAATGGCTAATTCTCAGTTTAATTTAGTTCAACCGCGTTATATTGAAAAGAAAGAATCGATTGACCAGTATTTGGTGTATTTTACTGATCTGGTCGTGGCCAATGGATGGGACGAAGTTAGAGCGGCAGCTGTTTTTAAAACAGTGTTACCGGCGGGGTCCGACATTCGGTCTTTCATCAATAGTTTTACTCCTGAAGAACAAAATTCATTCTCGGTTATCAAGACTAAGATAAAAAAGTCGCGTGAGCCTGTAAGAGATTCTTTAGTGACGGAGTTCTATGACGTTTCAAGAAAAAAGGGGCAATCACTAGATGATTTAGCCGCAAGGGTAGTTAAGTTAACTGACCAGCTTTACCCATCTATGCCAAAGGATTATAAGGTCTTAATCGAAAGAGATCGATTTTTGGCGGCGTTAAATCCTGAGTTAAGAGTTGCGATTGTTGGTCCACAAGGTAGTTTAAAGACTCTGGCTGATGTTAAAAACATGGCAAGTAATGTTGAGTCATCGACCAAAAAGTTTAATGAGACCAAGCAACATAAACATGGTTGGCATAAAGGTTCAAATGAATCAAATCGTAAGGAGAACCAGAACCAGACTTCGTCATTTAATCGTCCTTTTAATCGAAATTATAAAAAAGATTTCAAAGGCAAGAAGTCAGAGGTTGCAGCTATTAATATAGATGGATCTCAAGACGATAGGCGTCAGTTTGTTAAATGTATTATTGGAAACAAGCAAGTTATGGCATTGGTCGATACTGGATCAAGACGTTCAATAGTGTCTATGGCGTTTGAAGTTCAGAGTAACGTTCGTCATAATTTAAGAGCTGTTAACGGGTCCAAACTTGATGACCTTGGCATTTCCAATTTTAAAGTTGTAATTGGTGAAATCGAATTTGAACATGATTTCATTGTTGCTGATGTTCCTCAACCAATTGTTGGACGGGACATATTGTACAAGATCAAGGCGAATGTTCGTTTTGATAACGTTTTGGAATACATTTGGTTAAATTCGAATTATTCATGTCCGCTTTATTTGGAAGAATCGAATTTTAATCTATGTGATCTTTCGGATGAGGAAATTTCTGCTGTATTGGTAGAGGATTTATCATTTGGCGACGAGGAAAGCAAATGTAGTAAACCTCAAGATGAAGCGCCTGTTTCTTTTCTTTTGAACCAATACGAGGACATATTTAAAGGAATTGGTAATACAGATCTCATTGAACATGGTATCGAATTAAAGTCGAATGCTGTTGTGAATCTCAAGCCGTATCCTATTCCTCATGCTTATAGAGATCAAGTAAAGGAGATGATTCGAGATATGTTGGATCAAGGTATTATTGAAGATTCGGTGTCAGAATGGTCAAGTCCAATTGTTTGTGTTAAAAAGAAAGATGGTTCAATTAGATTGGCTATTGATTATAGGAAACTAAATGCTTTAACGAAGCAAGACGCGTTTCCAACGCCGAGTATCAATGAAATTATTAATGGGTTGAATGGTGCAAAGATCTTTTCAACTTTGGATTTCAAGTCTGGGTACTACCAAATTCCGATGCGAAGTGAGGATAAACCCAAGACAGCTTTTAAGTTTGATAATAAGTTGTACCAATTCAAGCGCATGCCGTTTGGATTATGTACGGCTATGCAAACATTTTTGCGTTTAATGTCGCAAGTTTTTCAATTTCCTTTTGTGAAAGCTTATGTTGATGACGTTATAATCTTCTCGAATTCAATCGAAGAGCATTTAAAGCATTTAGAGTTGGTTTTTGATGTCATTAGGAAAGCTAAACTTTCGTTAAATCCAAAAAAATGCGAATTTTTGAAAGATAAAGTCGAATATTTGGGCTTTATAATTGGAAACAATACTATACGTTCGTCTAAGGTTAAAACTGATGCAATTCTAAAGTATCCGGTTCCAAAGGATAAAAAGAGTTTGAAAAGTTTCTTAGGATTGATTAATTCGTATCGGCATTTGATTCCAAAGTTCGCGGATAAAACATGGCATTTGTATAATTTACTCAAAAAGAATGTAAGGTTTAAGTGGACATCTGAATTGGAAAAACAATTTAGTGATTTAAAGTCTATTATGGCACACGAACCAGTTGTTCAGATGCCTGATTTGAATCGGACGTTTATAGTAAGATCGGATGCTTCTGATAAAGCTATGGCAGCGTTGTTGATTCAGGAAAATGATCATGGACAGCGTGTTGTGATTGAATACTTCTCTAAGAAATTTTCAGAATGTCAATCTAGATATGCTACGGTGGAGAAGGAAGCTACAGCGGTCAAGTTTGCCATTGATCGTTGGCAAGTGTACCTCAAGGGTCGTCATTTTGTTTTAGAAACGGATCACAAGCCGTTGGTTTGGTTAAAAACCATGGCCAGTCGAAACAACAAATTGGCACGCATGGCTATCGAACTATCTGAATATGATTTTGAAGTCAAGCACGTCAAGGGTGTAGAGAATTGTGATGCGGATGCTCTTTCGCGAATCGAAATTGCAGCAATTCAATTTGATGAATTGGAATCTGAGCAACGTAATGATTTGAAACTTAAAGGTCATAGGCTTAAAAATACAGTTTCGTTTACCGAAAGAAATGGTTTGTTGTATTTTCAAGAAACGGCCAGTTCGAATTTGAGACTTTGTATACCTCAGTCAAGAGTTGTGGAAGTTCTTAATATGTGTCATAATCAGATGAACCATATTGGTCAACAAAAAGTGATTGATGTTGTTTATCATCGATTTTATTGGCCGGGTTGGCGCAATGATGTTAAACAGTTTATTCGTAAGTGTGATTGTAACATTATCAAGGATATGGAGGTAAAGCCTAAGGCTCCGTTGTTGGTAACAGACATCGACAAGTTTAAAGTTTTTGAACGTGTTGCAATTGATACGATGTCTATTCATGAGTCCAAAAAAGGGAACAAAGTTCTTTTTACTCTTCAGGATTATAGATCTAAGTGGATTGAAGCTAAACCGGTTATGGTTGCATCAGCTATGGAGCTTGTTTCATGGTTAGAGGAAATTTGGATTCGTTTTGGGAAACCAAAGGTGATTGTTGCTGATCAAGGATCGCAGTTTCAATCAAAAATTTTTAAAGATTATTGTGAACAGAACCAAATTAAGCTTCATAATACTACTGCGTACCATCACCAGTCAAATGGAATGATTGAGCGTACACATAGGTCGCTTTGGAATCTTCTTAAAGTTCAGATTGGTCAAAATACTGATGAGTGGTGTGAGCATGTAAACAAAGCGTTATGGACATATCGTACAACACTTCATCAGGCCATAGGACAGTCGCCGTATGAAGTTGTGTTTGGTCGTCAACCAGTTTTGGGTATAGATGAAGAATTTCCTACGATTGTTGGCACTCGTAAAGTAAGTGATGATTTTTCGGAGCGTTATCGTAAAAAGATGAAACAAAAGTATGATACTGCTCATAATACTAAAATGGACCAATTAGGTGTTGGAGTTAAAGTTTTGGTTAAACATCCAACTATTCGTAAAGGGTCGTGTCAAAAGTTATTGCCTGCTAACAAGGGTCCTTTTACAATTGCCAAAATTGAGGGTCCAGCGTCATACATCGTTACTGACAATTTCGGCAATATGTTAAAAGTACACAGAGACCAGATCAAGGTTTCACATTTAAAGAAATCTGCAAAAATTGCGAAAAGGGGTCGAACTCCAAGGGGAATGTAATGGAACTTGTTCTATTATAGTAGTTCGCCTATAAAAGGAGCAGCATTTGTTATTCATATTATTATTATTTTTCTTGTTTTTGTACTTATTAAATTGAGAAATCGTTATAATATCGGTTTGGACTGTATGAAAAATCGGGAGGCTGTTGCTGAACTTCATCGTGAAGGAATCCATTTTGCATTTAATACGTTGGAAAACCCGGAAAACCCTCTTGATCAACCTCCGACGTTGCCATTTTTGGAAATCATTATCGTGTTCTCTAATAAGCTAATCAAAATCGATAAAAAGACAGTGTAGGTGTCCATTGCGACGGTAGTTGCGAATCATGTGATTTCATTTGATTGTGATCAACTATTTCTTCTAATTATGTAGGCTTAACTATCTGGATCGTTACATAAAGAAGGCAATGCCTGGCGTACATACCGACGAATGGCAACCATTGATCAGTTATCGGGCTAGTCTTCAACAAAGCGAATTTGATGTGCCCTCAGTCGAGCTCCAGGTCGCCAGTACAGAATAAGGACGAAGATGGTAAGTTATTAAATATTTATTCCGCTCAAATTTTTAACATTGCTTGACAATGAACCGCTACAACAAATTGTTAACACTAGCAAGACGATTCCAACTTTGTTTACCATTTTTGTGTGTTAATTTTATAATAATAAAAAGCTAATCAGCAATCAATAATACGTTGAGCTAATACGTTGAATAAGCTAAAAGGATTCAATGAATTGAATTTAATTATTGTTATTGTTTGTACAATTATTACAAATAATTACATCGACGCTATGTGCTTTACATATCGGCGATTCACAGAGGTTGCATTTTCTTTCGGACTGTTGTCTCTTTGAAGAGGGGCATGTTACGCATGCTAATCGACTTTTTGATGATTTATTCAACTTTGAAAAAGGTATTTTTATTTCAGAATGTTCTTCAAACTCAACTTGATCACTTGAAACATTCATTCCACTTATTTTACTAATGCAAACATTTATTTCAGTTTTCAATGTTCTTGGTAAATTGTTCGATTGTGAACGAAGTTTTAAAGCTGGATAAGCTAATGAGTTTGCGATGGAAACATCAACATTAAATATTCTGCTCTTTTAATTTTTGATGATTTTTTTCCACAGAGGATTCTTCAGTGTAAATAATAAATATGAAGCTAATAATCCAAGGTCTAAAACATTGAAGAAAAACGATAATGGCCATCTATTCGATTTTCGTTTCGTCGTATACTCGTGCAACATTTGATCCATACTGTCCACCCCGCCTTTAATCTTATTATAATACTGAACCAATAGTGGTTTTTCATTCTCATTATGGTCAGCTGAACCGATGTGCATTGTGGAATAAATCAAAACAACTTTCTGTGCCTTTGCTTGGAATGACAGTAAAGTTGAATCGTTCCGATAGCCATATAGGCACGAACCAACATTACGTTTTTCCAGAAACTGTTGCGGAATCCAACTTTTATTCGCCGGCTTATAAAACTCTGATAATTTCGGTTGAAATTTATCCCAGAGTTGTCGAATCGGGGCAAACTTATCAGTTTTGTCTCGCGTACGAGAATCATCGAATCGAAAATATCGACGGATATCTCGAAAACGATTTTTTTTTTTCCTTAAGTCGTACCTGTACTCCTAACCTGTATGATGGCGGCGAGGATAACCTGCTCATCAACAGAGAGACACAGGACGTGTGTGTATGTGTATTCCATAATTTTGTTTGGTGGGAGAAACTGGGCGAACCCAGGGGAAACCACCGCAGTCGGACTTCGATATGGAACGAAACTCACTTACCGAGTGTAGGAATCGAACCCACGACTCAGCATTGGTGAGCAGCCAGTAGCGTTAACCACTGAGCCAGCCCGGTGCCTCCTTTCCATCATTTGTTTGGTCATCCGTCGTTCACCTCATTCATCGTTCCGCATATGATCATCCTTTTATGTTATGTCCTTTTTAAAAAACTATGTTTTTACTGTTTGACTTATTTATTATTATCGTGAGCCACACATTTGTAAATTGATGTTTGAGAATTGGGCCAAGTGCCAGACTTGTATGTTATCATTCTATGTTTAACTATTTTTTATGTATGCTAATCATTATTATTGTAGGAAATAAACACATTCTTGTCAATTTACGATTTGGATTTTGTCAAGGTGTTCTATTTCAAGTTGAACCTATTTCATGGTGGTTATCGAGATTTTATGGTGGTTCATCAACAACGATCGATGATCTTCCATTCGTTGCCCACTTCCGATAAAGCTTTAACATTGGTAAATTTGATTATTTGATATCTAAAATATCATCATCACAAAATAAACGGAACGATTCAATTGGATTTTGAAAAGGCATTCCTTTTGGTAGTGTCAATTGACTGTACTTTTCGTTACGGTTCAAAAGATTTAATTTACTTATGTTTTGGCTAGTTATTGTTGGAGTTGATTTCCAAAATGTTATCGGATCTTTTTTCTCTCTGCCTTGAAATAGTTCCGAATTTAGTTGCACAATCGGATATTTGTTAGCATTATCGTTCAGTTTCTTTTTAGCACGTTCAATAGGATTAAACTCAAATGTTTCAAATTCTTCGTCATTTTCGTATCCTGCATGTAGTTCACATGAATCAATTTATTCTGTATCACTCACAGGATCATCAAATTCATCGTTGAAGTCGGAAATAAATTGATTCCATAATGATTGCGTATTATATGAAAGTATTAAAACAACGTTACGAAGTAATAACTCAAGTACATGTGGCTTGACCAACAATGACATTGAGTTCAATTTGAAATTCATTTTGTTCTATTGTATATTCGATGTTCCTTTTTAATTTCGTTTTATTATATTTACAGTTTAATAAAGTTTACAAAAAATGGCATCATAACCAGCATTGGTAAGTCAGTCTCGTCCAGTCATTGCTAACACATGTATATAGCATGACTTCGCATCATGACCATCAATGACCAATCGTTAGTCATTAGGCTTACTGTTCAACTCTTACTTTTGATAACAATGTTCGATGACTCGAGGTTGCCTCGTCATCCGATTGTCAACTAAGACTCAACTGGCACTTTGTCTACAAAGACAATGTGACCATCGACCAGTATATAAGACGAATCGCGATCGACACAAATCATCTGGCTCACCATTCCCTGGTGCCATGATCTCTTCTCACTCTCACTCTCACTCTCACTCTCACTCTCACTCTCACTCTCACTCTCACTCTCACTCTCACTCTCACTCTCACTCTCACTCTCACTCTCTCTCACTCTCACTCTCACCTTTTCATCACCTCTCTCAATCACTGCTATTCATCAACGTTGGCCATTTTTAAGGAAAAGCATTTTTACATTTGAGTTCACGCACGCATGACAGTATGGCCTTGAAATGCATCCATCGTATGTATTCTATCATATATTGCTTCTTTTTGTTTACGATAAAATGTGACAATTCCAATTGTAAACGAAAAAGATTGTGGAATATTCATTGAACTTTCATCATCAATTTTATAACTTAATTTTTGAAAAATTGCTTGTCAAAGTCTGAATATAAATTCAACTTTCTGGATATTGATTCTACTGGTATTATTCACATTGGCCTCGAGGGGAACGAACGTGCAGACGAACTTGCAAAGTTGGGAGTAATCGACGGACAGCCGTATCCTTTTACGGGCTCCCCTGTCCTACGCTAAGAGAATACTACACCAAGAGATGTTGACAAGATGGAACGCGGAATGGATGGGTGCAACTAATGGGAAGTGGACGCGTCAAATCTTTTCTACCGTGGATCATCGTCGAAAATCAAAACATTTCAAGCCAACATTTATAGTATGCCAGTTCACCACAGACCATGGAGAATTTGGTACTTATTTTGGAGCAGCAAAATTAGCTCAAATTCCGGTGTAAAAGGGAGTGTGAGAGTATCATAATTAATTACTTCTTTCTTTTCTTTTCATCTTTATATCTTTATGTAAATACCAAAATTGAATGAGAGGTGAGAGTTAGCTGTTTAACAATTGACATGACCATTATTATGTATATATTTCTTTGATTTCTTTAATTTCCTGTTCATTGATTGAATGTTCTTTAAGAATGAAAACGGTTGTGATCAAATAAATAAACTAACTAACTAACTGGTATTATTCAATATCAATGAATTCCCATTATTATATGACGCTCTTGATAGAGACCAATGGGCCATTAATTGTAATTTTTTTTACTTCTTGATATGAGCCGGAATGGCTTATTTTTATCAATAAACATGATGATATGATTCGGAAAGGTCGAACAACATATATGATTGAAGCGGTATCCTTGGATTGTTACCGACAGCGGGCCGCGGCTGGTTAGTTACATATTAAATTATAAAAATCGTTCGATTCATGATCAAATTGACCAATTGGCAGTTTAAACGGTTCGCCATCGTCTCCAGGTGTAGGCAGTCAATTATACTCAACAATACCTTACTTCAAATAAAATGCCAATGTCAAATATTGGCAAGACGATACGGTAATCGGTATTAGTTGCAATTGACAAACAAGCACACGACATTCAGCCACCACCACTTATTTATAAAACTCCTTTCTTACACTTTTATCTTTGTTCACCTTTGTTCTCTCTCTCTCTCTCTCTCTCTCTCTCTCTCTCTCTCTCTCTCTCCGGAATCGAATTGTGTGTTTGAACTTTAACTAAATTTTCTTTATTCTGTTCAACCAAAGGGTTTCAACTTTGACATTCTACCTCTGGTAACCAGTTTATCATTGTTCTATCACCAGTATTTTGTGTATACTATCGATAGTATACTGATTATCTTCAAAAATTGGCAGAATTGAAAAGTGGCAAGGTTGCATTTCAAGAATGTAAGACCCATCATAATCAGCGCTTCTACACATATAAATCATTTTATGGACATCTTAATAACCACCATCCGTAAGTAAAAACATTTTATTATTGACAAGCATATATACAAACACCCGTTACAAACACGTTACAAACGAACGTTACAAACAAATAAACAATGTACTACATATTTGCTCTATTTGTCGCCTACGTTTTTGGAGTGATTGTAAAATTGTCGCCTAGTCTCTAATTCCGCCTAATAAGTTTATTTGTAATTGCCAAGTCATATAAGTTTAAGGTGATTATTCGTCTCGATTTGGCCAGGACAGTCTTGTTTTTTGCTTCTTGTTCCAGAAAAAAATTAGTTTGTTCTGAGTCTTTACTTTTTAAAATTTGTGCGATATTCAAATTAGCATATGTAACCAAGTTAGAATTCGATCGTATTTGATATTGGTGTAAATGAATAAATGATGTTCAACCAGATTCGATTATCATTGATCTATGATGAATACAAATATAATTATTGTAATAAATGGTTTTATTATTATCAATAGCCGACTCTGCTTCCGCTAGTAATCAACAAAAGTAAGTTTAAGGTTATATGTCATCATATTATCAGTATTGCAATTATAGACAAGTTCAAAATCAATCCTCAAGCAAAACATTGTAGGTTTTGGCTTGTTTCATTTTGTGCTCTGTATTAACCTATTCTAATTTATATTGGTTTATTATATCATTTGTCTAAATTTGTATCTGTTTTATTTAATTATAATTTAGTGAGTTGTGGTCTAGTGGTATATCAACTGGAACAACTTTGAGAGAAGAAGATGAAGAAGAAGAAAATGATGATACTTCAAATCAAGTTGAAGATCTACCTTTGTTAAGTGATGCCGACCATGATGTTCATGATGATGTTGATCAAGTTGTTCACGATGATGATCATGACAATGACGATGAGGACGAGGATGATGTTTACACACCCGATGAAACCGATGAAGGAAGTTCACGATTTTTCGTACAAATAAATGATATGTTTACGAACGAAGAAAAAATATTATTTTCAAAATTCGCGCCAAAATTTATTTTAACAAGAATGGAGAATAACATCACTGTTAAAGGTGGAGAACAAATGGCAGAAGTTTTTCTTACGACATGTGGCTCAACAATCAGAGAAATATACCGCGAAAAATTATCTCAGTTTGTTTCGTCTTTATATCTTCAACGAAAATATTGCTCCTTATCCGAATTTTACGTTGGACCCATTGAACGACAAGTTTGTTTTGGTTCAATTGAGAAAAAATTTTATTATGTCTTGTTTAGATGATCTTCAATGTTTTCCGTCCGATTCCAAACGATTGTCTTGAGTTCACCAATAAGATTGAATAAACTAGCATGATGTTTCACATCAAATCGTTCACCCAACGATTTCCAAGTGTGAAATGCCGAACTAGACTCAGGTATTTGAAGCAATAGATTATGTTCAATTGAACCAATGATGAGTGATAACGCATCAGCATTCTTTAACGATTCGTCAGGAATTTCCTCTTCAATGGCCTTGATTGCCCGGAGTCTCAATAGATGCGCTTTGACTTGTCTTTTCCATGAAGTCCAGTTATCGGCTCCTTTCAATTTTTCGGTAATATTAATCGTGATATTTCGGGAGTTTTCCATTTCCTCTGGTTGTTCATCATCAGGATTCCCTCGACGACTTCTGTTGGATCTTGGCAACTTCGTGCTGATAACGTGATAAATAGGAAAAGCTTTTATTTAATAAAACATCGTGGAGGCAACATCAAGAAAAATGAATACAAATACCATAATTCATCTTTAAATTCATTACATTAGTATTTGGAAATCTTGTTTCAAATACGTGGAATCACTAAAAACCATTTGATATTAATTTTCATGGTTCAATCAGTTCTTAAAAGGTATGTTTAGAATAATAATTTCAAAACTAATTTGTTTTATTTGTTTTACCTTAGGCCCCATTGTTGGAGTATTTCGAGTCTAGAATATTTGGGAATTGAATCAAAAGCAAATGACTTTTCAAGAAACAACCAGCATGAACTCGAATTCACGTTTTGCTTCGAGAATTGGTTTAATTATCAATTTAAAAACATTTGATCAATTTAAATTGGTGAGTTTATTTAAGATGATGATTTCATTTCATTTTGTTTATCCATTTTTTTGTAGATCATCTTTAATCATGTTGTATCACTGAAAATTTATTACATATAAAAAGCCAGCATAATTACATTTGTCGTTTGTATGAATGAGTTTTGATATAGAAAAAACTCTTGTCTCGGGTAGTGGTTGAACTTCAATTATTAGCTCATTACAATTGCTGACTGATTTTGAAAACGGTAACTTTTTATAAAGTTTACCGTCCACATGAATTGAGCCATTTAAATAAAAAAAGTTTTCTGGTTTTACATAAAGATCTTCATTATGTATTCTCCTGATGATGTTACATTTTAAATTAAACGGTTGAAGTTGTGCCGGGACCGCATCATAATCTTTTCGGTCAATGGAGGTCCCTTCTTCTAAATATAAAATTATTAATATAAAATTATTAATATTATTATTAAAATATAATTACCACTGATTGCAGTAATGGCGGCATAATCCTGATGAAGATGAGCCATAGAATAGACCGTGTTCCTAAAGTTCTTCGAATGTTTGATGAACTTCTTGTTTTGGCCATTCTTCCGCTCATATCTGGCCGTTGAATATGGCTGGAGCTTCCCATAAAAACGAATTAGCTCGTTATAATGGGTCAAAAAATGAGCTTTGGGAGTAATCTTCCCAAATTTTTTTTGATACTATATTATAAACAATAGCGAACATTAACATTTTATAAAACATATGAGTAAGTTCTTACCTCCATGTATTCAGCCATTATTCTATCAAGCTTATCAATGGGCGGGTTGGATGACATGGACACCGATATCACGGTACGCATTGCTTCGTACCATTTGAAAATCTCTGAACCTGACTCCAACCATGTTGGGTACAGTTCGACGATTCTGATGAAAAATTCCAACTTCTTTTTTTTTTCATAATAAAAAATATTTAAATACTCATTAAAACCAACCATTAGTTTCACTTTTGATATCTTGATGAGGATTAGGCCCGTTTTTTTCACGTGGTCAAGTTTTAATTTTGTTAAAAAATCAAATTTTTGTCTATCCTTGAATATGTTCTATACAAGAAGTTCACAAATTGTTTAATTTTCTATAATAAAATGAATTATTATTTTCTTTCTAAAAAAAATTTAATCCAAAATTAATTGAATATTTGATACTAGATTTGACGCTTGTTGATCAAATCATTATCAGAAAATACCAATTGAATTTTGATTTAATTCAACTCGGCATGCATGTTATATTCGAAATCGACTTATCTCTTCTGTTCATAATAGAATACCTATTATTCTGTGGAATAACACTTGTCGTTCTTACGATGAAATACACCTGTTTGGATGTCTGGGATATCATCACAACCCAAGCCAACATTTACAATTTTTTGACGAATGTACTGAGAAATGTGTTTACCTTGGGAGTACACATGATCAATCCAAGTACATCGTATTCATTTTCAAGGTTTCTACAAAGATGATGCGGTTTTACAATTGAACAAGAGCTTATACGGGTTAAAACAAAGCCCAAGAAACTGGTGTCAACACTTGGCATAAATACTAAAGAATGAAGGATTTACTCAATCGAATCTTGAGCCTTGTCTATTTGAAAATTCCGACATATCTCAAATCCTCCTAATCTACGTGGATGGTATTCTATGTATAACCGACACCAAAACCAACTCAGATAAACTGTTCCGTCAGTTGAAGAAACATTTTGATATACAAGACCTTGATGAAGTTAAGACGTTTCTTGGATGGTCAGTGGTTATTGGTTTATCGATGACTGTTGTATACTAGATGGGGCTACTTGCCTATGTAACACACACACCGTCGTGTTAATGACCAATCGTTAGTCATTAGTCTTACTGTTCAACTCTTACTCTTGATAACAATATTAATGACTCGAGGTTGCCTCGTCATCCGATTGTCAACTAAAACTCAACTGGCACTTTGTCTACAAAGACAATGTGACCATCGACCAGTATATAAGACGAATCGCGATCGACACAAATCACTTGGCTCACGATTCCCTCGTGCCATGCACTCTTCTTTTCACATCACTTCTCACTCTCTCACTCTCAATCACTGCTGTTCCTGTTTTGCTGTTGGACAATCATCAACTTGGCCGTATGGATGACACTCCTCTTGGCATCCTAATGAGCCAAAGTCACAACTAACAAGAAAAATGGCAAAAATTAAAATTTCTTTGATTTGGAATCCGTAACCATCCTGGTACCTGTCGTTGTCAACATCGTGGTCAACCGTCACCTGCTGCCGACAATCAAGATCATCCGCTGCGTACCGACTACAACAAATGCTTCATTTACAACAGTTAATCATTCAAGGAATAAAGGGTTTTAATCCGGATGAGCCTCTTATCCGGACATGGGAAATTTGCTGATTACTTATTCGGCAAGAAGCGTCGGAGAAGCCCAACTTGTCGATGTGGAAAGTTCCAGGACGTGGAACACTTGATGTTTGCTTGTCCTGATATGAATGATCTAAGAAATCAAATGAGAATCCATGAATCCAAGAAATAAGGACAAGTAAATGTTATTCATGTAAGGACTAGAGAGTCCAAAGAAATTTCACTATTAAATTTTTTTTTTTAGGAAAAAGTTCAAGTATCACATCTACTTTCGTTTTCAAGTACCATATTTGCTATCTTCTCTTGATGAAAAGATTGAATTTTATCGAAAAAAATTGTCACAATTTAATGATGCTGATTATTAATAATTATTAATTGGCTTTTATAATGTGTTAGCTTTTTATTTTATATTATAGTAAAATAAAAACAAAAATTGATGATGGAACAAATGTATGTTCATGTTCCACCATTGTGGAACATGTTTCAAAAAGTTTTCGCACCTCTGCAATAGAGACAAGAATGCTATGCTTCAATTTTATTAATTTTTGCCATCCGTTGGGCCATCCACACGTTCAACGACGTCGGCTTCCATTAGTCGTTGAACTTCCGCTTCCACTCGCTCCCGGAGTTTGAATCGTAAGCGTCTCATCAATTTGCGAAGTTGAAATGAATAATTCTCAACTTCAGCAAGATTTTTTTTATTTGACAGTCATATCAATTGTTTCTCGCCTTTGAATCGTCTATACTTCTAATTAAAACAATGTGTATGTTAAATTCGCATTTATGTTCTCTTTATCTTCTAATCTTTTGACCATTGTTACTGATAAGAAAGGTGAGTGTATTGTTGAGCTTGTTTGGTTTCTATCGAGTTTCTAATTTGTCTTGAATTGTATATCTAACTTATTTCTTTTTCAATTTTCACTTGTTTCAATAAGTACATTTTGAATTTTATTAAAATCCATTTCTCTTAACGATGTCGCGTAAACAAGATCGTGAACAGGAACGAGGAAGTCGTGGCCAGCCACGCGTTGGATCAGCTTATCGTTCAAACAACGAATCAATCGAATTGAAAACAATTGAATCCAAAAGCGACGAATCAATCGAATTGACAACGATGCCAGCAGAATCGGTTCCCATGATTATTCCAGATGTTGAACCTTTATCTTTGGAAATATTATCGAATAACATAAAACCACTTTTGGATGAATTGAGTTATGTTAAACAATGTTTCGGAATAATGTACAAGTTTAAATCACTTTTGAATATAGTTATTGAAGATTATTTTAAAACGGATACACAATTTAAATATAAAAAGGTTTATGATGATCTTAAATCGGATTTGATTGACATTATTGGAGAAGATAAAGAAATGTATCAAACACTGTTAAATAATGTCAACATCGAAAAATTGTTACCCGCATACGACGAAGTGGGATTAAAGTGGGACGAAGATAACGAAGAATCTGATCAAGAAGGATCGGGAATGGCTGAATAATTATCAATAAATACAAATACAATTTATAATAAATTAATTATAATACTTATAATCTTACAACTAAATAAAATCACATTACTTATACTTATAATAATAAACTAACCCAATAACAAACTGATCAATTATTTATTCTTTATCATCAATTTACTTTTTGAACTCATTCATATGTTTTTAATTTTTTAAGGATCTCACTTTTTTGGGCAGTTTTTTTTACTCTTTTGAATGTTTTTTTAAACTCAATTGACTGTTGTTTAAAATGGCAGTTGAAGGTTCTATTTGGGAATTAGCTTTACAATATGAGAAGTAAATTTGCTATATTGAAAGTAACTTTTCTCAATTAGAAGTATTCACATACAGAAATCCGTTAACTGTATTATTATGAACTATTGTGATACGAAGTGAGGAGGAATCGATTGGGAAACTAAATGTTGATTCATAGTGATAAATAGGCCAATATTATGATTATTGATAAATCGGTTAACACTATTATTCAAGTTCCAGTGGTCATCTTGTGGGACCTAATTGTCATGAATTTCTTCAAAAAGCATATGAAAAAATTGAATGTATCACAAAGGCTACAAGCCTATATCCAACATCAAGTAATCAAACGAACGTGTGAAAGTGTCTTTGTGGATGTTCGTAAAACGGCGACATTAGACACTGATGAGATGGTTGAACTATTTAATCGTTTTGACTTATTATTATTACTTACTTACTTTGATTCAACTTGCTCGGTATGTTCTTCTTGAAACTACTACTAATTTGTTGGATCATGTCTGGTGATGGAAATGGGTTTTGTTAACTTTGTTGTTGAATGACTCCCCGACACACTTCAATATTTGTTTTCATAGTGCCTTTCAACTATTCAATCGAATATAATGGCGTTCTGTGTGTGTTCACTAACTCAATTCATTTACCTCACACACACACACACACACACACACACACTACTCGATATCAAATGGAACCTTATTTCCTTTCTTCGTTCATCGTCAAAGTCAAAACCTAAACAAAAAAAATTAATTAGAATCAAAGTACTTTACCAATGGGGATTACATTTTGGTGGTATAGCACCATTCTTTCATTATTATTATTATTATCATCATTTTTTTGTGTTTGGTACATTCACTCAGGTTCCCATTATTATCCTGGTGTAGTAGGTGGATGAATTGAAAATTCATTTCCAACTTTTATTTGTCTAATATATTTATTATTATATACAATAATGCCTCGCGATCCTCATCATCATCATCATCATCATCATCATAATCATGTTTTGTGTTTTTTTGGTTCGAGTTCCACTTTTTTCCCTTTTGGTTTTGAACGACGATTCCCCTAATTTAGCACATATTAGCATATCAATTTTTAATATATTCTTCCCAAGTAATAATAAATCAAATATTTGCTTTTTAAAATAATTGCATTCAACTATTTAGATAACTAATTTAACTTTTATTCTAAAAAAATAATGAATATTAATGTATACTTTTAGAACCAAAAAAAAGATCGTCCATAAAAAGATTCTAATACATTTTACACGTTACGATTTGTTATCGAGTCATCGCCACCTCATTGCTTCGTAAGTTGGTCAATTTGAGCAAAAGTTTCATGTTCAACGTTTGAATTCGACGTTCGATGATAAGATAAGAAAAATCTGAGTCATCCGAGTGTCATCGATGGCTAAGCTGTCGCTTGTGTCCATAAGACAATGCAACCAACGATCGGTATATAACGCATGGCAAATCACAACACAATGTTTTCTCATCATTCAGCTTTATTGTGTTTCTGGATGCAGAGAGACTTTTTCAATTCTTAATAACGTAAGTTCACATTTTTTTTTCTTTATTATAATAAAAAATTAGATGTAGCCCAATAGCTTCTACGAATCTTGCATTTGAAATCTATCTTTACTTTTTATCTTTAAAACCATTATCGATATTCTCCCTTTTTGAAAGTTTTTTGTTCTATTTGGCCACATTTTGAGTTGGATATTCTATATTCCGTTATTCATTTATCACTATTGATCTGACACATTGTTCGGTGGTGACTTATAAAGTAATACTTTAAATTGTTGTTGACAATCGATTAATGTTATTATTTAATTATTTCCCTAGATTATACACAAGCTTGTCGCCTAGGGAATTATTTGATAATGCTTCATTTACAACGGTTAATCATTCAAGGTATCCGAAGTTTTAATCCGGATGAACCAGTAGATATCAAATTTTCTTCATTAACCATCTTCCATGGTCCTGATGACGTTGGCAAAACAACAATTATTGATTCGTTGAAATATGCATTAACTGGCAATCTTCCGCCCAATTGCGACAATGAAGAATGTTTTGTTCATGATGAACAATATTCAAAACGATCGATGATTTGTGGTCAAACTCGGCTGAGATTTATTGATACTCAAAATAAGTCTACCGATATTACCAGAAATCTTCGTTTATTTTCAAGTAAACAAAACAATCAAACTACAATAAGATTCATACAAGATGATGCAATTATTAGTCAAGATAATAATCCAATAGGCGTTAATAATGAAGCTTTGAAGTTTTGGAGCTTTGAAATTTCTCGGGTCGTATTGGATTACATTATCTTTTGTCATCAAGAGGAAACCAATTGGCCGTTAAGTGATGGCAAAGTTTTAAAAAAACGATTTGATGATATTTTTGGATCTATCAGCTATGTAAAAAAATTAGAAAAAATTGAAAAAATCGAAAACAACAAGTGGACCATCTTAAATTGTTGGAAAATAATTATGATATGGCTGTTAAAAGAAAGAAGAAGTAACTACAAATATTGCTAAATCTGAAGAATATTCATGTAAACTTCGAAAATTAACTGCAGAACGAAATAGTTTAATTTTGAAAGTCAAGAATAAATCTTCTAAGTTGGATTCGATAATTGAAAAGTTGAATAATCGATCTAATTTGAATCAAAAAGATTGTGATTTGATTTTGGAACATTTTCAATTTGATATACATAGTTGTGAAGATGAAATTAAGATGAAGAAATCTGGTATCAACACAAATTTAATTTCATTGAAACAAGATTTGGATTCTTTGAAGAACAAAAAAAGCAATGCAATCCACGAATGTGATATTTGGAAAAAACAACTTTCGGAAACTAAGTTAAATCTTTATGAAATTGAAAATTTACCATCATGTTCAAGTGTGTCACATGTTCATGAGCATGAGAATATTGTAAATGATCTGGAAAAAGTTAGTGTTTTGGAATTGCAAGCTGAACGTCTTAAACGCCAAGGTGAACTTTGTAGACAAATTAATGAACTTCTGAACAAAGTTATAGTTTTGGAAGAGCAAGCTAAACATTGCACTATGCAAATTGAAAGCTTAGAGAAACAATTTGAAGCTATGCAGAATGAATTGAAGCAGTTTGAAAGGAAAAAACAGATCGATTGAATGATGCTGGTCTTAAGATTAATGAAAAAAAGTGTCGTTTTGCTGTTGATGAAATTGTGTTTCTTGGATTCAAGATTCATAATAATTCCCGTGGTTTGTCAGATGATAAGATAAAAGTGATGAAAGAGTTTCCAGTTCCAAAGAACGTGAAAGAAGTTCAACGATTTATTGGTTTGACCAATTATTTTAGAGGATTAATTCCTGATTATGCTAATTTGATTCGTCCGTTTTATGAATTGGTCAAATTAAAGAACAAGACTAAGTTTAATTGGTCTGATTGTCATATGGATGCATTTATAAAGTTAAAGGACCGAATGTGTTCAAATCCGGTGGTTAGATTACCTGATTTGAAATCACCGTTTATAGTGAAAACCGATGCTTGTCAAACTGGTATGGGTGCTGTACTAATACAAGAATCAGATAGTCAAAGACATGTTGTTGAGTACGCCAGTAAGATGTTCAATTCGACAGAGTTAAAGTATTCTACCATTGAAAAAGAAGCATTAGCTATCATATGGGCTTTAAAGAAATGGCGACCATATTTATTGGGAGCGAGTTTTAAATTCGAATCAGATCATCGTCCGTTGCAATGGATTCGTGGAATGAGGAATTCTACTGGAAAACTAGGAAAATGGGCGTTGTTGCTAGAAGAGTTTGAGTCTTTCAATGTTGAATATATTCCTGGAACCAAGAATGGAGATGCTGATGCGTTCAGTCGTATCATTGCTGTATTAGAAGACCAAGATGACGTTGGCGATGATGAGTTAGTAAGAGAACATCCAGATTGGTTTGTCAATGATGGAAACAGAATCAGATATGTTAAGGATGGATCTAGACGATTATGGATTCCGAAGCTTAATCGTTTAGAAGTTATGAAAGAAGCACATGATAAGAATTGTCATGTTGGCGTTGAAAGAACATTAGCATTTTTAAAAACTCGTGTTTTTTGGCCGAAGATGGTTAAAAATGTAAAACAGTTTGTAAAGAAATGTCGTGTTTGTGCTATTAATAAGCCGTCATCGATTGATTTGGCTCCGTTGGATCCAGTTTCTACTGGTAATTTAAAGCCTTTACAGAGTTGGTCAGTTGATATAATTGGTCCGTTAACAAGAACGCGTTTGGGTCATAAGTACATAATTGTAGCCGTGGACAGGATTTCTAAATGGACTGAGGCTGGTCCTTTGTCTGTGATTGATACGTCGTCGATCATCGATTGGATTAAAAACGTGATTATAAACAGATTTGGAATACCATTGCACATGAGTACTGATCGAGGGTCCCAGTTTGAATCGAGACAATTTCATGATTTTATTGTACAATATGGAATTAATCATCAGTTGTCGACGCCTTATCATCATCAGTCAAATGGCTTGGCTGAACGTTTTAATCGTACTTTGGAACAATTGCTTCGTTCTTTCGGGGGGAGTGAAGATGAGTGGGATAATAACATACAAAAAGCTTTGTTGGTGTATCGAACTACAAGACATTCGGTTACATTATTGGTCAAATCTTCTGGAAAATTTTAGTGTTTTGGAATTGCAAGCTGAAAGTCTTAAACTCCAAGGTGAACTTTGTGGACAAATTATTGAACTTCTGAACAAAGTTGCAGTTTTGGAAGAGCAAGCTAAACATTGCACTATACAAATTGAAAGCTTAGAGAAACAATTTGAAGCTATGCAGAATGAATTGAAGCAGTTTGAAAGGAAAAAACAGATCGAAATTGATCAATGCGAAAACACTATTGTAAAGTTGACCAGTTTGTTTGAATCGATCAATTCATACGTCGAAAAACTCAACGATTCAAAGTTTAAGTCTTCTCAAAAGTATATCGAGGAATTAGATGAACAAATTCTTAAATTAGAAAAGGAGAAGAAGTCCATTGTGTCAGAAATTTCAAAGATGTCACAAGGTAAATATTTATTTATTATTTATTTAAAAGTGTAATTAATTTTTTTTACATTTGATTTGATATTGCTAATTTGGGTTCGAAAAAACTAGAACTTCTCGATTATTCCTCATTTCATAAACGTGAGATGGAAGAGATCAACAAATTGTTGAAGCAATTTTGGCAAGTAGCTTATCAAGGAAAGGATGTTGATTATATCATGATAATGTCGGATGAAGAGGAACGTAGTGCAAATGATAAGCAACGAACATACAACTATCGAGTGGTCATGGTCCGGAATGGTCAAAAAATGGACATGAAGGGTTGTTGTTCCGCTGGAGAAAAAGTTTTGGCTAGTCTTGTCATCCGGCTCGCATTGGCCGTCATCTTTGGCCAAAATTTCAACGTCATCACACTAGACGAACCGACTACCAATCTTGACAAGGCAAACACTTTTTCATTTGCTAAAGCTGTGATTAGTTTGATAAAATCACAACGCAAATTCCAATTTATCATTACCTCTCATGATGAAGAATTTATCCAATTCTTGGATGGTGATGTTGGTCAACAATACTATAAAATTTTTAAAAACGAACGTGGCTATTCATCACTTGTTCGTAAATCGATTGGAAATGAAACGGAAGACACATTTCCATTATCTAATCAACGAGATACGTTAATTGATTCAAAGAAACGAATTAATGAGGAAGAGAATTCACTTGAATCAACAACAAAACGAACTAAACGAGCAAAAGTCACAACTAACAAGAAAAATGGCAAAAATTAAAATTTCTTTGATTTGGATAATCTTGATGAGGATTAGGCCCGTTTTTTTCACGTGGTCAAACTTTAATTTTGTTAAAAAATCAAATTTTTGTCTATCCTTGAATATGTTCTATACAAGAAGTTCACAAATTTTTTAATTTTCTATAATAAAATGAATTATTATTTTCTTTCTAAAAAAATTTAATTCAAAACTAATTGAATATTTGATACTAGATTTGACGCTTGTTGATCAAATCATTATCAGAAAATACCAATTGAATTTTGGTTTAATTCAACTCGGCATGCGTGCTATATTCGAAATCGACTTATCTCTTCTGTTCATAATCGAATACCTATTATTCTGTGGAATAACACTTGTCCTTCGTACGATAAAATACACCTGTTTGGATGTTTGGGATATCATCACAACCCAAGCCAACATTTACAATTTTTTGACGAATGTACTAAGAAATGTGTTTACCTTGGGAGTACACATGATCAATCCAAGTACATCGTATTCGATTTGGACAAACGAAAAATCTATACATCTCGGAACGTACATATTGAGGAGAATATATTCCCCATGAAAGAGAATCTGGCAGAGCTACATGACGTTGAAGAAACCTTGGATCTTAATGTCTTTGAGCTAGAAACTGAATCGAATGAGAATGAAACCGAATCCGATTCCACCCGTACGATTTCAAGATTATATTATGCATGTTGAAGACTTAATACCTATTCCTAGGCTTACCATACGTCCCGGTTTGACCGGGACAGTCCCGGTTTGAGATCCCTGTCTATATTGGTTATTTATATTATCTATATTCTATATTGGTTATTTCCAATAGATGTCCCGGTTTGGAATTGAGAAATTATGGTAAGCCTACCTATTCCAAAGTCTTATGCTGAAGCCATAAAGTCACCATATATGGGTATTCACATGGACGAATGTTTCAGGATGAAACGATTCAAAGACAGATTTATCGCTAAAGGTTATAATCAACAACAAAATATTGATTTCTTCGAAACGTATAGTCCGGTGGCCAGTTGTATTTCTATAAGATTATTGCTTACGGTTGCGTCTACACGTGGAATGAAAGTCTATCACTTTGATATTTCAACTGCTTTCTTACATTCAGATATTGATACCATGATATTTTTCAATCCACCTAAAGGTTTCTTCAAAAATGATGAGGTTTTACAATTGAACAAGAGCTTATACGAGTTAAAACAAAGCCCAAGAAACTGGTGTCAACACTTGGCATAAATACTAAAGAATGAAGGATTTACTCAATCGAATCTTGAGCCTTGTCTATTTGAAAATTCCGACATATCTCAAATCCTCCTAATCTACGTGGATGGTATTCTATGTATCACTGACACCAAAACCAACTCAGATAAACTGTTCCGTCAGTTGAAGAAACATCTTGATATACAAAACCTTGGTGAAGCGATATATTGCTGATCACTCATTACCAAATATTGACTTGATACGTGTATATCGTTATGCCCGGTTGATGGCGCGCATACGATATCAAGTCAGTAATATAAAAACCACATGTTCGCACAGCCAAATCAGTGGACATTCGTCGGATTGAATTATGGAGTGAATCGTCATTTAATTTGAATTAATTTTTTTGTTTTTGTATTATTGTGAATTTTCTTATACTTTTATCAGCCAATTTGTAATAACCACACTCTCCTATGTGATGTCACAAGGTAAATATTTATTTATTATTTATTTAAAGTGTAATTAATTTTTTTTACATTTGATTAGATATTGCTAATTTGGGTTCGAAAAAACAAGAACTTCTTGATTATTCTATTTCCTCATTTCATAAACGTAAGATGGAAGAGATCAACAAATTGTTGTTGATTCAGCACGCTGCATCAATTGTCCCTCAGGACAGAACAACCACGGGTCACAAGGTAAATATTTATTTATTATTTATTTAAAAGTGTAATTAATTTTTTTAACATTTGATTAGATATTGCTAATTTGGGTTCGAAAAAATAATAAAAATAATATATTGATTATTCTATTTCTTCATTTCATAAGGGTGGCACCGCTTCCTCACCCACGACCCCTTCATCACTGATTAGCTTACTTTCAAAAATGTGAAACTAACCACAATATGGGAACAAATTTGCTCAAACAATTATCAAAACGATCAGGAAAATCGTTGGAAAATAATTATGATATGGCTGTTAAAAAGAAAGAAGAAGTAACTACAAATATTGCCAGGGAGATGTAATGACTCTGGGGCATTTAATGAAACAAGATTATGCCAAGAGTTCAAAGATTTATTACCGCAACAACGGCGCGAATTGCGTCAACAACAGTTAAACATTCAAAGTATCCGAAGTTTTAATCCGGATGAACCAGTAGATATCAAATTTTCTCCATTAACCATCTTCCTTGGTCCGAATGACGTTGGCAAAACAACAATCATTGGCCGCCGATCATTTGGATGACACTCCTCTTGGCATCCGTAACCATCCTGGTACCTGCCGTTGTCAACATCGTGGTCAACCGTCACCTGCTGCCGACAATCAAGATCATCCGCTGGGTACCGACTACAACAAATGCTTCAATTAAAACAATTAAGCATTCAAGGAATAAGAAGCTTTGATCCGGACATGGGAAATTAGCTGATTACTTATTCGGCAAGAAGCGTCGGAGAAGCCCAACCTGTCGATGTGGCGAGTTCCAAGACGTGGAACACTTGATGTTTTACAACAGTTAAACATTCAAGGAATGAGAAATTTTAATCCGGATGAGCCTCCTATCCTGCGAACAACATCGGCGACTGTCCCTGTGGGAAGCTGAATCTGAAGATGATCTCGATAAAGATCTATACTATATTTACAGACAAATAAATTAAATACATCTACTTTCGTTTTCAAGTACCATATTTGCTATCTTCGCTTGATGCAAAGATTGCATTTCATCAATGTCAATTATCTGAATTTAATGATGCTGATTATTAATAATTATTTATTGGCTTTTATAATGTGTTAGCTTTTTATTTTATATTATAGTAAAATAAAAACAAAAATTGATGGTGGAACAAATGTATGTTCATGTTGAACATGTTTCAAAAAGTTTTCGCACCTCTGCAATAGAGACAAGAATGCTATGCTTCAATTTTATTAATTTTTGCCATCCGTTGGGCCATCCACACGTTCAACGACGTCGGCTTCCATTAGTCGTTGAACTTCCGCTTCCACTCGCTCCCGGAGTTTGAATCGTAAGCGTCTCATCAATTTGCGAAGTTGAAATGAATAATTCTCAACTTCAGCAAGATTTTTTTTTATTTGACAGTCATATCTTCTGTGCTCTGGGCACCGTTTCCGGTTTTACATGTAGATGCACTTGGACGTCCTTTAGTTTGCCATCAAAATATTTTGCGAAATTTGTCGGCAACAGGTGATGGTTGACCACGATGTTGACAACGGCAAGTACCCGGATGGTTACGGTAGGAGATGAGATTCATGGAGAGAGAGCATGGCACAAGAGAATCGTGAGTTAGATGATTTGTGTCGATCGCGATTCGTCTTATATACTGGTCGATGGTCACATTGTCTTTGATTCTTCGATACAGTTCCAAAAAAGAATTTTAACGAAACCTTAAACTAAATGATCTTGTCGGATAGTTACAAGTTTGAAACTAATCAATTGTTTCTCGCCTTTGAATCGTCTCAACAATGTGCATGTTAAATTCGCATTTATGTTCTCTTTATCTTCTAATCTTTTGACCATTGTTACCGATAAGAAAGGTGAGTGTATTGTTGAGCTTGTTTAGTTTTTATCTAATTTCTAATTTTGTCTTGAATTGTCTACCTAACTTATTTCTTTTTCAATTTTCATTTGTGTCAATAAGGACATTTTGAATTTTATTAAAATCCTTTTCTCTTAACGATGTCACGTGAACCAGGTCGTGAACAGGGACGAGGAAGTTGTGGCCAGCCACGCGTTAGATCAGCTTATCATTCAAACAACGAATCAATCGAATTGATAACAATTGAATCCGATAGCGACGAATCAATCGAATCGACAACGGTGCCAGCAGAATCGGTTCCCATGATTATTCCAGATGTTGAACCTTTATCATTGGAAATATTATCGAATAATATCGGAAATGGCTGAATAGTTATCAATAAATACAAATACAATTTATAATAAATTAATTATAATACTTATAATCTTACAACTAAATAAAATCACATTACTTATACTTATAATAATAAACTAACCCAATAACAAACCTATCAATTATTTATTCTTTATCATCAATTTACATTTGAACTCATTCATTTGTTTTTAAAATAAACTTACTAAAAAAAATTACTTACTTACTTTGATTCAACTTGCTCTGTATGTTCTACTTGAAAAACTACTACTAATTTGTTGGATCATGTCTGGTGATGGAAATGGGTTTTGTTAGCTTTGTTGTTGAATGACACCCCGACACACTTCAACCTGAATTCCCATTTTATCCGATTGTGTGGTCTTTCATTTGTTTTCATAGTGCCTTTCCATTATTCAATCGAATATAATGGCGTTCTGTGTGTGTTCACTAACTCAATTCATTTACCTCACACACACACACACACACACTACTCGATATCAAATGGAACCTTATTTCCTTCCTTCGTTCATCGTCAAAGTCAAAACCTAAACAAAAAAAAATTAATTAGAATCAAAGTACTTTACCAATGGGGATTACATTTTGGTGGTATAGCACCATTCTTTCATTATCATTTTTTTGTGTTTGGTACATTCACTCAGGTTCCCATTATTATCTTGGTGTAGTAGGTGGATGAATTGGAAATTCATTTCCAACTTTTATTTGTCTAATATATTTATTATTATATACATTAATGCCTCGCGATCCTCATAATCATCATGTTTTGTGTTTTTTTTTTTTTTGGTTCGAGTTCCACTTTTTTCTCTTTTGGTTTTGAACGACGATTCCCCTAATTTACCGCATATTAACATATCAATTTTAAATATATTCTTTCCAAGTAATAATAAATCAAATATTTGCTTTTTAAAATAATTGCATTCAACTATTTAGATAACTAATTTAACTTTTATTCTAAAAAAATAATGAATATTAATGTATACTTTTAGAACCAAAAAAAAGATCGTCCATAAAAAGATTCTAATACATTTTACACGTTACGATTTGTTATCGAGTCATCGCCACCTCATTGCTTCGTAAGTTGGTCAATTTGAGCAAAAGTTTCATGTTCAACGTTTGAATTCGACGTTCGATGATAAGATAAGAAAAATCCGAGTCATCCGAGTGTCATCGATGGCTAAGCTGTCGCTTGTGTCCATAAGACAATGCAACCAACGATCGGTATATAACGCATGGTAAATCACAACACAATGTTCACAACAGTTCAATGTTTTCTCATCATTCAGCTTTATTGTGTTTTCTGGATGCAGAGAACTTTTTGTCAATTCTTAATAACGTAAGTTCACATTTTTTTCACATTTTTTCTTTATTATAATAAAAAATCAGATGTAGCCCAATAGCTTCTACGGATCTTGCATTTGAAATCTATCTTTACTTTTTTTCTTTAAAACCATTATCGATATTTTCCCTTTTTGAATGTTTTTTGTTCTATTAAAAAGAATTGTTATAATTTAATATTTAGTTTTTAATCTTATTATTATCGATGAAAGGATGAAATTTGTTCGAATAATAGATTTGATCTGTTGAATTTGAATTTTTTTTCTTTTTCTTATTCTCGTTCTTTTCAAATTCGATGTATACATTAGGCTTATAAGTTTGAGTGCAAGTACCTAAGTGTCAGGAGAATTGTCAATTCACACACACACACACACAAACAAACATACACCAAAAGAAAAAAACCGAATTTCAAAAAGTACTATTTTAGATTGATCGATTTCTCATGTCCGCATATATCTCACTCACATTTACTCAAACATAGTCAAACCTGCATACTCAAATAATCCATTTCAATATTTTTTCTTCTTTTTCTTCAATTTATTTCAATCATATTTCCCTTTATGATATATGCCATATTCCATGCATTTACTGCAATACACACATACTGAATCTAATCAAGTTCAATACATTTACACACAAAAACCTTTTGTTATAGTTTTTACAGTTTCTATCACTACAATCTTCTTTATTGTTCACATATTTCAATTGCATTTTAATTCAAGGTCATCATTTAAAATAGAATATTTGTGATTCAACTTATTGTCTGTGTGTTGCATTAATTGCGAACCTAATTGTAATTAGTCATCAACTTAACAACACTGTGGCATGCATACACACACACACACACACACACACACACACACACACACACACACACACACACACACACACACACACTCATCTCTTTGAATCGCGAGACATTCGAACATATTGACTTTAAATTGGTGACCTTACCAGGCAACGCTTGTGCCAGCCGCAATCAGCGTTCAGTCTCTTGAAGCAGTACAATCTTATTGTGATCTTTATTAACTGGTTTTCAGAAATATATCAATCAGTAAAAACAATCATAATATAACAATCAATAAATACCTTTGTTAGCCAAAATACAATATAAAACAATTAATTCAAAATACACAATTCACAATACAATTCACACAGTATAATGATGACATCAACTTTATGTATATTTCCACTATATCTACCTAGTGGTTCAATTACAGTCTCTAATTAGTCATTGGTCATTGTTTGCTTAGTATCTTTTCTACGATTTGCGCCTACACCAGCAACCATTGTTTATAGCACCTAACTAAACTCTTTTTTACGCCCAACTCTTTGCCCACATTTTGAGTTGAATATTCTATACTCCGTTATTCATTTTCCATTATTGATCTGACACATTGTTCGATGGTGGCTTATTAAGTAATACTTTAAATTGTTGTTGACAATCGATTAATGTTATTATTTAATTATTTTACTAGATTACACGCAAGCTTGTCACTGTACATTACAACATAGATATTATTTGATGATGCTTCAATTAAAACAATTACGCATTCAAGGTATCCGAAGTTTTAATCCGGATGAACCAGTAGATATCAAATTTTCTTCATTAACCATCTTCCATGGTCCTGATGACGTTGGCAAAACAACAATTATTGTGTGACCGATGACAAACCTCATCGATTAGTTTTAGTCATCATCGGTCACGCCTGCGTGTCTCGGTTTTGTTCATGTATATAAGTGGGTGCCTGTGTGCATCTCGAGATCAATAAAAGTTTACCATCATTCTCTCTCTCTTGTCTCCCTCCTGTTACACGTGGCGCGATCATGGCCGAACCTGGAATACAAACACGTTCCCAGACAGCCAAAAACGCCGATTTTTTTGGAAAGAACTTAGCCGCAATGTCCTCAACTAAGCCCACGACAACACCATGCCAACACATGAAGATGCCGAAATTCGACAACACCACCAATGGCCTAAACGTTTGTCAATGGGTGGCCTTATACGATCAATTCACAGAAAACTCGACCGACACCGAAAAAATTAACGGCTTGATCATTTCATTCGTAGAAGAGCCATTAAAGTGGTTAGCTAATGAGCTCACCAGCGAACGGTTAAAGGGAAAGTCGTGGCCAGAGGTGGAAGAAACAATCCGCCAACGATTCAAGAACAACGTGGTATCGGATCTAGCAAAAGCCCTTGAGATACGGCTGGATGGCCGGGGCGATGTCAGTGAATACTACCATCGTAAGTTGTCTCTACTAGATTCAACTCAGCTAAGCGTGGAAGAGAAAATCGACTGCCTGAACATGGGTTTACCCGAAAGGGCTGGTTGGGAAATGAAAAAACTTCGATGTGTCACTAAGACACTCGAAGACTGGATTTCCGTCGCTTCATCAGTGTGGCGGACCACTTGCACTGCGACGCAAACATCAACAATGGTCAACCGCACTCGTTTCAGTCGTGGACCCATAACTAGCCGAATGAACAATAGACCACCAAATCCATGTCGCATTTGCATCAACAGAGGACGAACACGGGAATTCCATTGGCACAATGAATGTCCAAACCGAACCACTGTCCACCTCACTGAGTCACCTGAAGAAGCGGCTTTAAACTTCGAGAGCGACCGGTTTGGCGATTATTGAACATTTCAACTTCAATAAACGGGGCTCCCATTAATGCATTTGTCGATACCGGAGCTACTATCAGCGTTATTTCCTCTAAATTAGCAAATAAACTTCGTATTATTCCAATCCCTAATAGCTCTATTTTCATTCGACAACTCGACGGGAGAACTCGTTCAATCGGTCGCGCAGAAATATCACTCACCATCAAAAACATAACCCATCGCGTAGCAGTTCATATTGTCGCAGCATTCGCATACCCATTACTCATCGGACTGGACGTCGGAGAGAAATTTCGCCTTAAAATCGATTTGTTCAATCGCACCATCACCGCCAACTCACACGACAACTCACCGGTAATATGCACGGCGAACGACGCCGACAACGACGCATTACAACAGTTGTTAGTGAAATGGAAGTCAGTGTTCGGTACGCATGACCACGACATTGGACGTATAACCATAGCCAGACACGCTATACACACCGTCACACACCGACCAATCTACTTACGGCCACATCGTCTCGCTATCGACAGTCGAGACAAACTGCAAGAACAAGTAAACAAGTTGTTACGAGACGGTCAGATCCGACACAGTACAAGTCAATACGCTTTCCCTATCATCGGTGTACCAAAAAAGGATGGCTCTTTACGATTAGTCATCGACTACCGGAAGTTAAACACTGTAACTATACCAGATAAACTCTCGATGCCACGAGTCGATGATGTATTGGATCGTCTGCATGGGGCACGGTACTTTTCTACGTTGGACATCTCATGGGGATATTGGCACATCGCTATGGACCCAGACAGCATAGAGAAAACGGCGTTCGTTACCAATCAAGGTCATTATGAGTGGCTCGTCATGCCAATGGGACTGATGAATGCCAGCTCAACGTTTCAACGCACTATCCAACAAATACTCGGCAACTTACTGTACAACGGAGCAATCAACTATCTTGACGACATCATCGTGTACAGTAAAACCCAAGAGGAACACTTTGAATTACTCAACAGCATCATGGATAAACTAGTGAGAAACAATATCAAACTCAAACGTAAGAAATGTGAGTTTATGCGCTCCGAAGTAACGTATCTAGGGTACACCGTATCTTACAATCGCGTCCGCCCAGCTCAACAAAAGGTCGAAGCAATCCTTAAGTTCCCGACACCTAAGTCCGCGCACGACATTCGAAGACTAGTTGGGATGGGGCAATATTATCGTCGATTCATCCCCCACTACAGTCAGATGGTAAAACCACTCACCGACCTGACACGTAAAGATCAACCGTTCGTATGGGGAAGAGATCAACAACTGGCTTTCGAAAAGGTGATTCAAGCATTAAGTAATGAACCCGTATTGAACATTTACAATCCTGAGCAACCATGTATCCTACACACGGATGCGTCCAAAGTAGGAATAGGAGCAACACTTCTACAAAGAGACGGCGACGGGACGGAGCACCCTATAGCCTATTTTTCGAGACAATTGGACCAAGCACAAAAAAATTACACTGCTTCAGAACTAGAATGTCTAGCAGTAGTCCAAGCGACCAAACATTTCGACGCTTACCTTGGTCTACCTTTTTCCATCATAACAGACCACAGGGCGCTCCAATGGTTATTATCATTCAAAGACCCGAAGAGCAAGCTGTACCGATGGGCGGTGCACCTGTCGACGTACAAATTCACCATCAAACATCGGGCCGGAGCACAAATGAACCACGTGGATGCACTATCCTGGGCCCCAATCATCAACTACTTAAGGGAGGAGGATCTTCGATCGGCCCAAGCTGATGAAGATTTATCGTTCATCCGAGATCCCATAATCAAAAATGGGATAATGGGCATTCGATGGAACGGGGAATATCGGGTTTTCGTGCCATCGAGGTGCCGCACGGAATTATGTCGGCGGGCGCACGACGAATACGGTCATCCGGGAAAACAAAAAACAATAAGGATGATCGCAAAGCATCACTGGTGGCCTCGAATGACGGCAGACATTCAAAAATACACCGAATCATGTCTCACATGCCAAATAACCAAGACCACTCACACCCCCACGCCGGGGAAATATGTATTGCCAGAAGGGTTTGCGGAACCATTAGAAACTGTCGCCTTAGACACGGTGGTCATGGGGTCTGCTGCCGATGGATCGAGCTATAAATACATACACGTGTTTGTAGACCACCACTCCAGATTCGTATGGGCATATCCAGCAAAATCCTGTTCAGCGGACACATATTGCAACCTGCTACAGAAGTTACACTCATCGGGAATACACATGCAGAGACTGTTAACCGATTGTCATCTTAGCTTCAGAAGCAGCAAGTTTCGGAAATGCTTGGATAACCTACAAATCAAGAGGTCACATTCCACACCGTACCACCCGCAATCGAATGGAGTAGTGGAGAGAGTCAACGGCACGTTAATTACTCGATTACGAGCAACCATTGTCGATAATCCACGGTCGAAGTGGACAACATTATTACAACAGGTGGTACGACAATACAACCAAACACCGCACGATGTCACCGGATACACCTTGCGGTCCAAACTATTTAAAATCTAGCAAAAACGTTCAGTACACTGAATCACGTGGTAAACAAATATTCTAAGTACGCCGACTTTGAAAGAAAAACAGTTCTGCCTTAAAGTGTAATTAATTTTTTTCACATTTGATTAGATATTGATAATTCTAATTCCTCATTTCATAAACGTGAGATGGAAGAGATCAACATATTGTTGAAGCAATTTTGGCAAGTAGCTTATCAAGGAAAGGATGTTGATTATATCATGATAATGTCGGATGAAGAGGAACGTAGTGCAAATGATAAGCAACGAACATACAACTATCGAGTGGTCATGGTCCGGAATGGTCAAAAAATGGACATGAAGGGTCGTTGTTCCGCTGGAGAAAAAGTTTTGGCTAGTCTTGTCATCCGGCTCGCATTGGCCGTCATCTTTGGCGAAAATTTCCCCGTCATCACACTAGACGAACCGACTACCAATCTTGACAAGGCAAACACTTTTTCATTTGCTAAAGCTGTGATTAGTTTGATAAAATCACAACGCAAATTCCAATTTATCATTACCTCTCATGATGAAGAATTTATCCAGTTTTTGGATGGTGATGTTGGTCAACAATACTATAAAGTTTTAAAAAACGAACGTGGCTATTCATCACTTGTTCGTAAATCGATTGGAAATGAAACGGAAGACACATTTCCATTATCTAATCAACGAGATACGTTAATTGATTCAAAGAAACGAATTAATGAGGAAGAGAATTCACTTGAATCAACAACAAAACGAACTAAACGAGCAAGAAGTATATAATCACAACTAACAAGAAAAATGGCCAAAATTATAATTTCTTTGATTTGGATAATCTTGATGAGGATTAGGCCCGTTTTTTTCACGTGGTCAAGTTTTAATTTTGTTAAAAAATCAAATTTTTGTCTATCCTTGAATATGTTCTATACAAGAAGTTCACAAATTGTTTAATTTTCTATAATAAAATGAATTATTATTTTCTTTCTAAAAAAATTTAATCCAAAATTAATTGAATATTTGATACTAGATTTGACGCTTGTTGATCAAATCATTATCAGAAAATACCAATTGAATTTTGGTTTAATTCAACTCGGCATGCGTGCTATATTCGAAATCGACTTATCTCTTCTGTTCATAATCGAATACCTATTATTCTGTGGAATAACACTTGTCCTTCGTACGATAAAATACACCTGTTTGGATGTTTGGGATATCATCACAACCCAAGCCAACATTTACAATTTTTTGACGAATGTACTAAGAAATGTGTTTACCTTGGGAGTACACATGATCAATCCAAGTACATCGTATTCGATTTGGACAAACGAAAAATCTATACATCTCGGAACGTACATATTGAGGAGAATATATTCCCCATGAAAGAGAATCTGGCAGAGCTACATGACGTTGAAGAAACCTTGGATCTTAATGTCTTTGAGCTAGAAACTGAATCGAATGAGAATGAAACCGAATCCGATTCCACCCGTACGATTTCAAGATTATATTATGCATGTTGAAGACTTAATACCTATTCCAATGTCTTATGCTGAAGCCATAAAGTCACCATATATGGGTATTCACATGGACGAATGTTTCAGGATGAAACGATTCAAAGACAGATTTATCGCTAAAGGTTATAATCAACAACAAAATATTGATTTCTTCGAAACGTATAGTCCGGTGGCCAGTTGTATTTCTATAAGATTATTGCTTACGGTTGCGTCTACACGTGGAATGAAAGTCTATCACTTTGATATTTCAACTGCTTTCTTACATTCAGATATTGATACCATGATATTTTTCAATCCACCTGAAGGTTTCTTCAAAAATGATGAGGTTTTACAATTGAACAAGAGCTTATACGAGTTAAAACAAAGCCCAAGAAACTGGTGTCATCACTTGGCATAAATACTAAAGAATGAAGGATTTACTCAATCGAATCTTGAGCCTTGTCTATTTGAAAATTCTGACATATCTCAAATCCTCCTAATCTACGTGGATGGTATTCTATGTATCACTGACACCAAAACCAACTCAGATAAACTGTTCCGTCAGTTGAAGAAACATCTTGATATACAAAACCTTGGTGAAGCGATAGAAGTATATCCAATTTGGTGGAAACAAGATTCAAAATTCTCAAGATTTTACGTCACATTGCGGAAGATCATCTTTTATGTTTTTTCAACGAAGAAAATGAACCACGAAGAACTTGAAGATTTTAAACAATTAACAGAAAATTTACATTGTCGGACCGTCACGAATTTGAGCAAGCTGGTCATAGTTTCATCGAAGAGAATATATTACCAAACTATTTACCACCGAACGAATATCCATTCAAGCTTAACTCTAACATTCTTCGTCAAATTAATGAAACAAAATTTATTCAAGCAATTGATTTTTTTCGTAAGAACAAGAAGATTTATGTCCGTGGGCGGAAAATTTTCATATCCCACGAAGATCTTATTTCGGAAGTCATCGGAACATCTGAGGAAGAAATTTCTGTCCCATTATCGGAAATGTCTCATCAAAATTCTTATGAATTTCGATTTAGTGGAAAACGATATGTGAACATCATCACAAAATATTTAAAATATTAGCAGACAAGAAGAAAAGAAGATAGAAGACAAGAAGATATTACATATTTAATATTGCCTAATCAAATGATGAAATGGTACTATGTACCCACCCAATCTGCACATAAAGGGAATTTATAGTGTAATTTCTGATGATGACGGTAATTTAATTAAGATATAAATTCATCAACAATCACATCAATGAAAACAAGAATCAACTGGATACTTCGATCACATCATCCAAATGAAATCATCACTTTTTCATCTCAATTTTCACTTTTGGAACAAGTAAAGTATAAGTTATTGTAAATTATATTTTAAATTTAAATTCTAATCCTGTTCTTGTTTTTTTAGATCCCCAGCTAACGATCAAATCCAAAATTATTCATCACATCAATGAAAATATAAGAATCAATTAGATACTTCGATCACTTCATCCAAACGAATCATTTCTTCATCTCAAATCATATTCCCAACAATTATAACATTAGCATTTTAACTGAGTGTGAGCAATAAATATGAGTATAGAGCATATGAGTATATGAGCAATAAATCCCATTAGAATCCGATAAAAATTGTAACGTAGTTGTGAATGGGGGTCCGATAGAAAATATCGGCTATATTGATGCAAGGTATCGTATTGTTAAAATAGGCACAAAAAATTTGGTGGCAATAGGAGGAAAGTATGGACGCAATTACGCTGGGACGTCACTTGCCGCTCAATGTAAAGTCAGTGGAGAAAAAAATAGGCACAAAAAATTTGGTGGCAATAGGAGGAAAGTATGGACGCAATTACGCTGGGACGTCACTTGCCGCTCAATGTAAAGTCAGTGGAGAAAAAAGCACTGCTCAAAGGCACATATTAAAAGGCGGTCCTTTCTGTGAGTGCATGAAAATCGTTTCTTCTTTGTTTTTCTTTGTTTTATCAAAATATGGAATCGCTATCAAAAATCAACATAAATGATTTACCAGATTTATGTTTGATATATATTTTGGAAAAACTACAACTAAATGAACGATTCAAATTACAGTGTGTATGTCAACGATGGAAAATAATTCAACAATATCTTTTCATTAAACAAAAATCATTGCAATTGATGTTCAATGATAATTCTATCAAAGGCGATGACGAATATTATTTTCATGGATTGCAAACAATAGGCAAACACACATTGAAGATTAATAAATTAACCAAGCCTGTTGTTTATAAACTTATCAACATATTTCCCAATATTACTTCATTGGAAATAACAACAAATTTATGTGAAAATGAAATGGTATGTGAAAATTTATTGCTAATGTTGAATCCTGATGAATCGTTTTGGCCTAAACAATTGGTTCAATTAGCTTGGTTCGATGATTCAAATTATAATGATAATCCAAAATTCATAAAAAATTTCAAAACATTGTTCAATCAAATCAATTACAAGTTTCCATTATTACGCCAGTTGATATTTGCTACAGTAAATTTGACATTAAGTGATATTGATTTTTCAATTATTAATCAATTGGAAATTCTATACATTCAAACATTGGATTTCGATGAATTATCAGATTCGTTTCAAAATTGTATTAAATCCGAAAATAGTTTAACCAAAATTGGATTTGGTGAAATTTACGATGTCAACCAACTGATGAATGTCACCAGATACTGTTCCGACGCAGTATATGAGTTAGATATGCTTTGTGTTGATGGATTACATTTAATTGATATGATAAAGCCATTGGCACAGTTCCGTAATTTAACTAAACTTCAATTGTCAATCAGTAATCAATTTGAACATCAATTCTCAGAATTTGATTCATTATCAGTCGAAAATGTTCCAATATTCACATCAATGACGCCGGTAAAGCTCACATTCAACGTTAGGCGTCTGGTTTGTGCACGCCGCTGCAATTCACACTGATGCATTGTTCTGGTTGCTTATCACATTGAGCTTCACTAAACGCATTGACCAACGCCAATAGTTGCTTCCATTGTTCAACCTGCCATGTGCTCGCAACGTTGAACGTTGAGCTATTGTAGCTTGATCAACATCCATCTCAATGTTTCAATTAAGTTTTGATATTATTCTTTATCAGTTTTATACTAATTATTATTCTTATATACTTTATTCTACAGAACAATTATAAATCCAATCAACTATTAGACAAAACCAAACCAACACGGTAATCAATTGTTCATTTGCCATTTGTTCAAATGAAACTCCTACGAACAATCAAGGTATCAATAAAAAGGTATTGAGCTACCTTCCATTGTTCAACCTTTGATTTGTAGCTTGATCAACATCCATCTCAATGTCCATTATTAATTATCCTTTATTCTACAAACTTATGCCATCAACTTGTTCTCACGGTACAATTGATACAATCAAGGTATCAACAATCAAGGTAAAAGTTTCTCTTTACTTCTAAAGGAAAGGATTTTTGAAAATAGTTTTAAATTGGGCTATAGTCTATACATATGGGCAGTCATTATTTTTGCTTTTACAAAAAACGATCATCTTTATCAAAAATCCTTTCCATTTGAATTAAAGAGAAACTTAATTACCTTTTTATTGACACCTTGATTGTTCGTAGGAAAACAAAATGGCAAAGCTGAAAATGTTTAAAGTTTATATATTGGATTACATGCTTTTTTCTTGTTTGCACAGATATTTGTTTTCTTTACCCAAATAATATGGATGGCGAATATGGATAGAAGAGTGACCAAATTTTAATTCAAGATTTTAATTTTATATTTATTTGTAAACATGCACACACACACAAACACACCTGTGTTCTCTCTCGTTCTCTCTCTCTCTCCCTGAATCGTATTGTGTGTTTCAACTTTAACTAATTTTTTTTTATTCTATTTTTTACAGTCCGTCTGTCATTGGAGACACGGTGAAGACTAGTCAGTAAGACTAGCCCGGCTTGTTCGCATGGAGGAGCCTGGTTTATTCATGCCGTCCTGCCTCCATGCAACTAAACGAAGAAAGTGGAAAAATGGATTGTCTGGGTCGAGCTGGCCTGAATCTTGATGTTTACTTGATTCTGCCTGTGCCTACTTGACTACTAAGACATAAAACACCCAAAACATGGCAGAATCGATGAGTTCGCTAGCAGGACCCTAGGTACGTTCTTCCTGCCCACCTGCTAGCAACTTAAAGAAGTTACGGGCTTAATTGAATAGTCGATCGAATTGTGGTGTGCCTAACTTGCATAACTGCGGGTCGCATCACTTTGGGTTTTTTGCTTAGCCTGCCTTTTTCCCCATTCGAGACTTTAAATTTTTAAAAACGGAACTTGGCGAAGATTTTTTTTTATTAGCAAGGTACGTTCAATTTTTAATGAGATGATGATGGAGGGAGAGAGAGAAGAGAGAGAACACATTTGAGAACACAATTAAAAACACAAAACATTTTATATTTTATTGTATAATAATATAATAATAACTATTGAATTGTAATTGAAATACAAAATAATAAAAATTTTGAAAACTTTCGGGAAGGAGCAAATCGGGAAATAAATGTATAAACACGTTATTCGTATAAACACAGTGTATTGAATATACACAAATTGAAACTTTGGCAAAGGAACGGAGTCTATGAATGAACGTGTGTTGTGCCCACTTCTCTGTACACTGTACAGTCATGTTTTGTTTACATCTTATATACATTGAGGTTTTCTATTCTTTGTATCAATTTGAATTTTCAATTAAAAACGGAAACATCTCGAACAATCAAAACATTGTATTTTCATTCCAATTGAAAGTTTTAGTACCTTTATTCCAATGATACTCATGTTAAAGTCGGAACCTTTCGTAACAGGTAAATTTGATTTCAATTTTAAATCATTTAATTATTTGTTTTCATACTTGTATATTGGTTCATGGTTCATAATACTATCGTTTACATTATTTCAATCTAACAGATCGTTCAATTCAAACTTTATAAATTCAGTTTTCTATTTTACAAATGTTGGCGTCTTCATATCGATTGCTTTCGAGTTGTATTGATTGTACAGCAAGTCATACATTGTACATCGTCCTACAACCACCGATGTCGCTAGTTTATACCTCCATCATTCACCACTGACAAGCACGTTGCTGAGTTGATGAGCTCACTCATTGTTCTTGTTCGACTTTCTTTCTGAACAGATCGCTCTACTCAAGTTGTGTTTGCATCATTCAACCTAGTTTGATTTGTTGTATTTGCAAATCAAAATTTGGAAACTTAATTGAAATATTGAAATAATTTTCTATGATTCTATATTTTTTTTCGTGTCCACTATCGAGTGCTATCAATATTAATTTTAATTCGATTCGATTCACTTGACCACTTGTCCTATTACCTCATATTTGATATTGTTTCTGCTGTGCATTATTATATATGTGTTACCCTTTCTAGTGTTTAAAAGAATCTTTCTTTATACATTTTCATTATCCCCTTAATGTCTCGAAAAGTTTCAATCTCTTAACATTATTTTTGTTAATTACCTATTGCTATTGCTACTTACCCAAGTCCTGGTTTTACTATTAGGTAGAGATAGATGAACTATACCTCATCGTACACGCTCACATACTCACTGCTGACTCATTTTGGTGCTCTTTTGTTATATGCCATGACCAACAAAATATGTTCTCTTTTCATTTTAAATGAATTTCAATTTTTCTTTGGCGTTTTATAATGAAGTCATCAAGTTGGATTGGTTTGATACCAATTTAAAACGGCAAGTATTTCTGGAAAGTTAAAGCTCAATTTTGTTTCTGTTCACATATTAATCCCATCTTTCTATTTTAGGATATTGTGACATTTAATTCGATCACCACTTTGGCATCATCATCTCTCAATCATCCACACCCATATATAATATTTATTCTGTACTACATTATTTTGCCATCAATTTCCATATACATATTGTTCCTATTCTCTTTCTCCTTCTTTCGTTTACCACATAACTCAGATATCTTGGAGATGATGACTTGCATCTGCAAGTAGGATCCTTGATACAATTCCAATTCCAATTCAATCTTTCTTTGGTGTTTTATTATGAAATCCTCATTTAATTTAGAACGTCAATAATTTCAGGGAAGTTAAAGTTAAATCTCTTGTCTGTTCACATATTAATTCCATTTTTTCTTCTAGGCTACAGTGAAATACAGTTCCAATCTTGCCTTTCTTTACATCATCCAAATAATTGTTGTGATCAATTTCCGTGTCCCAGTTTCAATTTTTCAAATCATACTTATTTTTACTTGGTGATTAGTGATTGGATTACTCATGATCATTTATTTGATACTTTTGTGTTATATTTAGTGTTATTTTTGTGCTACCATTCAATTGATCGACAAACAATATTAGGTATATTGATTTCCGTTTCGTAATTTAATTTCGCCACGTATCAAGTTCAATAATTGTTTCTTGTGTTTACCATTGAATATTATCGATTCCAGTGTTTATTAGAATCAATTTCATACGCGTCTACTTTTCACATCTCATTCAGTTAGAAAATTTCATTGCATTCAAGGAATATTTAGACAATTTGAAATGGCAATTGTTCCAGGTAAGTTATTTCACTTCTTATTGGATCACATATTAATTCCATCTTTTTATTCTAGGTTATTGTGATGTTTAATGCAATTCCATCATCACTTATGTATCATCTCTCAATCATCGACACCCATATATAATATATTTATTAAACTGTGCTATTTCCGTGTGCCAGTTTCAATTTTTCAAACCGTATGCAACTTCCTTTTTTTTACTTGGTGTCTATTTTTATTAGATCACATATTAATTCCATCTTTTTATTCTAGGTTATTATGATGTTTAATGCAATTCCTTAATCACTTATGTATCATCTCTTAATCATCCATACCCCTATATAATATTTATATTGCGCTATATTAGTGTTGTCATCAATTTCCATATACAAATTGTTCATATTCTCGCTCGTTTACCACATAACTCAGCTATCTTGGAGATGATGACTTGCATCTACAAGTAGGATCCAAGATAATTGTCCCAAGCCAATGGGGCCCTGTTCTCGGGTCCGTAATGAGGAGGGTGTGGTACGATGGAATAGCTATCAAAGCCCGTAAAACTTTGCTGTTATCAGCGTAATTTTACCTTTTCATTGATCGTCAATCAATTTTTATTCCATTTCCTTACTATTTAGTTAGTTTTATATCTCTATCGTTTTTATTATTTCCATTTCCACGTCTTTATTGAATGTGAGTTTTATGATAGTCATTTATGATAGAGATTTATTTCAATTTATTTATGATCAATGAATTATTTTATTAATTTGTATCTAGTAATACTTTTTCATCTATCTCTATCGATTGAAAGTTTAAATAGTTCTTTCTTGATAGAGAATTTCAGTTATTTATTTTATTTAGTTCAATCTGCAATCTTTTTCTATGAATGCTTATTTTTAGACATAGTATCAATGTGTCTTTGACCTTAAACGGTCCACATGCATCTTGTTTGATGATCTTTTCAATATATCTTTATCATTTTAGATTTACAATGTCAGCTATTGAATGAGAGCTATAATATTTTTTCTCGATAAAGAATTTTAATCTATTCATCTTGTATGATTGATTATTTATCCTTAGACATAGTTTCAATGCATAAGTGGCTGATCTAATTAGATTCATTTGCAATTTCTTTCTACATTGCATCTTGTATGTGAGTCGTTGATCTAATTAGATTCATTTGCAATGTCTTTACACATTGCTTTCCGTATGATATCGTTGTATCATATCGTCGACCTCTTTGCATGTCTCTATGAGTGTGTATGTGAGTGTTTCTCTCGCTGGCTAATGGGTTTTGGCACACACCATGCCGGTTCCCCCATTAGTTGGACATAACGAAACAATAGAACTAACTTGGTGGTCAATGAAAATTGTATTAGTTTTTCTTGATAGAGAATTTTATTTTGTTTAATTCACCCAGCATTCTTTTTGCATGATTGATTATTTATCCTTAGACATAGCTCCAATGTTTGAAAGTGTTTTACTTTAGATGATTTATCTTTTCAACTATCTCTATCATTTTAGTTTTACATTGTCTACTATGAGTTGTAATAGTTTTTTTTATGTTCAATCTGCATTCCTCTTGTATGGTTGATTGTTTATCCTTACCCGAAATAGTCTATTTGCAATGTAATTATACATTACATTTTGTGTGTGAGCCGTTTATCTATACATTGCCCTCCGTATGATATAGTTGGATCATATCTGTTGCTGTACCACATGCCGATTAATCGATTGTAATATCGATGGCAGCGTGTACAAGCCTTCCCTTTTCCTGTGCCTTGGAAGTCACTAGTCTCGTACTGACTTAGCCGTTAATATTAGTGTTTTGTTTGATTTCATTTTTTGTGTTATTGTCTTATTTTTCCAATTATTCGTTTTAGACAAAGAAAGTAAGTTATTGTATCAATATATAATTTGTGATGTTAATATATTAATATGTTCACAGTAAATAAATTGTTTCATTACTGTCATTGGATTGGTTCAGTTACACATATCGGCCTCTTTGCATGTCTCTATGCATTGTATGTGAGTGTTTCTCTCGCCCGCTAATGGGTTTTGGCACACACCATGTCGGTTCCCCCATTAGTTGGACATAGCGAAAACAATTGAACCAACTTGGTGGTCAAGCTAAATGACGCCCGATTACCTGACTGGCGCATGCGTTCTTGTGACGAAGACCAGTGACGAGTGACCAATGGAGAAACCAAATGGAGAAGCCAAATGGAGAAACCAAATGGAGAAACCAAATGGAGAAATCAAATGGAGAAACCAAATGGTGAAACTAAATGGAGAAACCAAATGGAGAAACCAAATGGAGAAACTAAATGGAGAAAACAAATGGAGAAGAAGAAGAAAAAACAAGTGGTTTGGAAAATTAAAAGTTTATTGTAATAATAATAAATAAAATACAAAAAAAATAAAAATTTTATTGATTAATAATAAAAGGTGTTCTCTCTCTTCTCTCCTCTCCCTCCTTCGATACACTTACCTTTCTTCCTCCCCCGCGATGTCTTCGCCAAGTTTCTGTTTATAAGGCTTAAAGTCTCACGTACAGGTACAGGCAGGCTAAAGAAACCTATTGTACGTCCAAGACTACCCATTCCCCCACTTAGGTTGCGTTGCCGGTAGGCAGGAGAGGCTGGGCGAACCTATTTCCCCCCGGCGAACCCATTATATCTTTGCTGTTTTTTGGGAATTTATAGTCTTGCAACCAGGCACAGTGAGAATCAAAATGTTAAGACACAAGCCTATTGGTCGCCCCAGACTCATTATATGGATTTCCATATTGAAGCGTTCTGTTTCAAGTAAATTATTTTTCATGGTGGTTGTTGTTATCATTTCATGGTGGTTTTCGCAAACTATTGGTGGTTCAGTAACACAGCTCCTTCCAAGAAAAAAGCACAAAAACGACAACCTATTCAACGAAATCGTCGTCGTTCTTTCATTAACCCATTAACCCACAAATTTCGCCAAAAGATGATCCGAAACTACCGGATGAAGAAACGTAGTCCGACTCAAGCGAAAGTGAAACAAGCGGGGAGGAACTGATCAGTAACAAATCGGGGAGATCAATCAAGTTGCGCCAGTTTAATAAAGAAGATCCCGAAGTTTGGTTCATACAAGTCGAGGCGGCGTTTTTCTTTGTTTGTCAATAATTTTCTACCATCCATCGAGATACCGAATGCAAAATCAATTAGTGTTCGTGTGTGCGATCGAGGGGCCAAATAAAAAAATACAGAAAATCGGCACCGATTAAGGCCACACAGTTTTTCCTTCAAAGTTGTTTTTACGGCGTAATGTATTCCTATGGACAACTTTGGTTTGGTTTGGACCGCAAGGTGATTGATTTTCAAAATGGATTAGTTTGAAACTTGGTAAATGCATAGAAAACCTAATAATATAGCGAATCCGTAAAAAATGGTTGATCTAACACATATAACTTTTGTAAAATCAGAGTTCAAAGTTGACTAATGATTTTGACACCTTTTTTCATATATTTTGATTTTTCTTTAAAAAAACTGAATATGATATATAACTAGTTCAAAACGGATTAGCTTTAAATGCTTCCATTTTCTCCCAATTGTTCAAATGGGATGTATTTTTCCCAATTATTTAATTGGGAGGAATTTCTCCCATTTCACAAAAATGGGATGTATTTCTCCCTAGTTTTTTCTGTGTGTGTATAAGCTCAATCAAAAAGCCAAGGAGATCATCAACCGGTTTTTGCCTTTCATCAAGCAACAACTAACCACCACAGTCATCAACCATCTTTTCATGTTTGTGCCGATGTTCATTATGATGGTCGATGTTCCAATTTCACATATTATCATCGTTGGATGGCAATGGCAATGGCAATGGCAATGGAGTGGCGGTGTGACTTCTGATGGACATCAATATAACATTAATACATCAATTGGTATTGATGTTTTACCATCTATTCTTGTTTCTGTCGATGTTCGATGTTCGATAATCTTTTTTTGCTTCAAATCATTATAATGACCGATGTTCAAGTTCCGTTTTGTTTCCGTTGAATATACATTTAAGTTAAATATTATTTAAAACTAATTGCTTTCATCATTTACTAACATTTTTTTTATTTTTCTATTTTAATATCTTTGGATGGAAATGGTGCTGGCGTCGCTGTTCCTAGTTTAATTGTATTCAATAATACATGAAACAAATGTATTGCCAAATCTTCAACGTATTGAATTGGGATTGCGTGCATTCAGCGATTTTTATTGGTGTATAGTAGAGGTTGAGGGAAAAAAGTTTAGATCAAACAACACGGGTTTAAACATAATTCTTTTTCAATAAATTAATTCAATTTAAAATAAAGATATATTAAAAAATCAATAAATATGTTGATGTTCGAGAGTGTCGTTCCCAAGATCGGCCGTCATCAAGAACAATTTGCATCGGCAAAAGAAACATCAAACAAGAACATCGACATCTGGATTGATATTCAACATAACAGCTTCGCCAAATAACTAAAATGACAACAATTGTAAAAGAAACATGTTAACAATGGTCAAAAAGAATTGAATCAAATGATATTTACATGATAATAAGCATGGGATGGACCGTCTCGCGCGAAGATATGATTCGGGTAAGAACGTCTTATTTCAAGGCTAACCTTAATAATGTTGTCTATAATGTCGTTCTTCTTACGGCCATACCTTCGATCTTCTTAGGGCCATACCGTGAGTGTCTTCCCAATGATCGGCCACCAAGTTGATGTTCTAGAATGGCGTCCCAATGATCGGCAGCCACGTTGATGTTCCAGAGTGTCGTCCCAATGATCGGCAGCCACGTTGATGTTCCAGAGTGTCGTCCCAATGATCGGCGACCAAGTTGATGTTCCAGAGTGTCATCCCAATGATCGGCTACCAAGTTGATGTTCCAGAGTGTCGTACCAATTATCGCCGACCAAGTTGATGTTCCAGAGTGTCGTCCCAATGATCGGCAACCAAGTTGATTTTCCAGAGTGTCGTACCAATTATCGCCGACCAAGTTGATGTTCCAGAGTGTCGTACCAATTATCGCCGACCAAGTTGATGTTCCAGAGTGTCGTCCCAATGATCGGCAACCAAGTTGATTTTCCAGAGTGTCGTACCAATTATCGCCGACCAAGTTGATGTTCCAGAGTGTCGTCCCAATGATCGGCGACCAAGTTGATTTTCCAGAGTGTCGACCCAATAATCGACAGCCACCACCCTCATTGCAATTCAAAGATATTGAAATGTGAAAATAAAAAAATGTTAGTGAATGATCAAAGCAGTTAGTTCTAAAAAATACTTAACTTAAATGAATATTCAATACATTACTAAACATCATAATTAGCCATATTAGCTCCAGAACTGAAATCAATCGATCCAACAGTCGTTGAGGTAGCACCAGTAGATGAAGCAGCACCAGTTGTCGATGATGATGTTGATCCAGTTATTGCTGCTGATGCTACCGCGGTGATCGTGTTTTTTCTCATCACATTCATAGTATTAATGGCACCGGCTAATGCACGTCGTTTAATGAAATAATTTGAATAATCGACTGGTAAAACAGGATTTGTGGAATTGACGCCACCACTTGTAACCGAATGACCAAGATTAACCGATACGTTATGAAACAATAGATTGATTGACAAACCAGAGTTGCTACTTGTACCAATTGGGTTCAATGGCAACGATCCAAGGTTTGATAAGTTCAAATAATAATCAAACTATTGTTGAATCAATAATTGAACTTTGTTCCATAGGTCACCAGCTGTATAGAAATTGGTCGGTCGATGATGATTTTCCGATTCTCCGATTCATCGGCACTATTTTTGCCACAATTTTCAGCATCGCCGAATGCATGCAATCCCGATTCAATACGTTGAAGATTTGGCAATACAATTGTTTCATGTATCATTGAATACAATTGAACTAGGAACAGCGACGCCAGCACCATTGCCAACCAAAGATATTGAAATAGGAAAATAAAAAAAAAATGTTAGTAAATGATGAAATCAATTTGTTTTAAATAATACTTAACTTAAATGTATATTCAACGGAAACAAAACGGAACTTGAACATCGGTCATTATAATGATTTGAAGCAAAAAAAGATTATCGAACATCGGAAGAAACAGGAATAGATGGTAAAACATCAATACCAATTGATGTATTGATGATATATTGATGTCCATCAGAAGTCACACCGCCACCCCCATCGCCATTGCCATTGCCATCCAACGATGATGATATGTGAAATTGGAACATCGGCCATAATAATGAACATCGGCACAAACATTAAAAAATTGGTTGATGAATGTGGTGGTTAATTGTTGCTTGATGAAAGGCAAAAACCGATTGATGATCTCCTTGGCTTTTTGATTGAGCTTATATACAACTTTTATGCTACTTCAGCCACACATATGCTAGTTTTTTATGTGGTATGTAAGGTTAAAGTTAGTCATCTCAGTTTAAACTTCGATTAAACAGTAGTACAAGAAACGTTAGGCGCACGAGTTTAAACTTTGATAATTTCATATTGCTAATACACTATAGGGTAAACATGAACTCTCAGTCAAATCATGAACTTTATGTCAAATCATGCATATACAACAATAGATGAGTGGGGGAGCCAATCATTAGTTGTACAGTGAAAATAGGAGGCCAACAATATGAATCATTTGTATCATGATTTGATCAACGATGAAATAGGTTCATCGATTCGAGTCAAATGTATCATCATGAATCATGAGTCTACATTCTTCATCGAAGCCAGTGTTATATCGGCAAAGTTTGGCACTAAAACAATAAACATAAACATATGCATATGGTCCACCGCAATCAACATTAAAATAGCAATCAACATCAAATTAGCAATTAACATCGAAATATTGTAATAGGTTTAAACATTTTCATTATTTATTTTATTCCAGTTTATTTTATTTTATTTTCAACAAATCAAACTAGGATAGATGAAGCAAACACAACTGTGTACAATGTATAACTTGCTGTACAATCGATACGATTCGAGAGTAGTGTACTATCGATAGTATACACAAAATACTGGTGATAGAACAATGATAAACTGGTTACCAGAGGTAGAATGTCAAAGTTGAAACCCTTTGGTTGAACAGAATAAAGAAAATTTAGTTAAAGTTCAAACACACAATTCGATTCCGGGAGAGAGAGAGAGAGAGAGAGAGAGAGAGAGAGAGAGAACAAAGGTGAACAAAGATAAAAGTGTAAGAAAGGAGTTTTATAAATAAGTGGTGGTGGCTGAATGTCGTGTGCTTGTTTGTCAATTGCGACTAATACCGATTACCGTATCGTCTTGCCAATATTTGACATTGGCATTTTATTTGAAGTAAGGTATTGTTGAGTATAATTGACTGCCTACACCTGGAGACGATGGCGAACCGTTTAAACTGCCAATTGGTCAATTTGATCATGAATCGAACGATTTTTATAATTTAATATGTAATTAACCAGCCGCGGCCCGCTGTCGGTAACAATCCAAGGATACCGCTTCAATCATATATGTTGTTCGACCTTTCCGAATCATATCATCATGTTTATTGATAAAAATAAGCCATTCAAGCTCATATCAAGAAGTAAAAAAAATTACAATTAATGGCCCATTGGTCTCTATCAAGAGCGTCATATAATAATGGGAATTCATTGATATTGAATAATACCAGTTAGTTAATTAGTTTATTTATTTGATCACAACCGTTTTCATTCTTAAAGAACATTCAATCAATGAACAGGAAATTAAAGAAATCAAAGAAATATATACATAATAATGGTCATGTCAATTGTTAAACAGCTAACTCTCACCTCTCATTCGCCTCTCCGACATACTACAGGACTTCATTTATTTGCAAGAATTAATGTAAGTTTAACTTGGTTTGTTTTCCCTACCCTGAGCGCTTAATCCCAATATATTTACCGCTAGTACACTTACATCTATTTAGCCAACAAAACTACATCTATTTTATTGTAGAATTTAGCCAGTGTCACTTGTGACACATTTGTGGTTCATCTTGTTGAACGCCATGCTTTACTAATTGAACATATAAGAGGAAGCCGATAAGCGCTATCAAAATTGCATCATTCTATTGTAGAAGTTATCCAGCGTCTTTGGTAGCGATCATTATTGATTCTTCTCATTAGGCGTCTTGCTTTACTAATTGAACATTGGGGAGGAAGTTGATAGGCGCCATCAAAATTGCATCATTCTAGTGTTAACCAGCGTCACTGGTGGCGATCATTATTGATTCGTCTCATTGAGCGTCTTGCTTTATTAGTTGAACATAGGGGAGGGAATGGCTAGGCGCCATCCACCAGAACTTTGTGGTAGCGGTTCGATCGTTTTTATTACTACTTTGGTTCGTCTCGTTCATCCTTTGTCTTTTGTTATCAGTCAGCGTGTTAGCTCATTGTTCCCAATGCTTCACTGAATTGTGATTACATGATTTCTCTTAATTTTGATATGGATATATTCATTATTGATATTTATAAATAAGATTACACTCTATGAATGCCTGTTGCTTTTTTTTAAACAACTCATTGTTTAAAAATTTTTCTTTGTATGCAGTAATAATTTACAATTCAAGATGGATTATGAAGAAATGTTATTGACAGATGATGAAGAGTTATCATTTACAATAATTAATGGTTTAAATAAAACTTCAACAAAACCAATCATGAAGAATAAAGTTAATGAATTAAACAAAAATGTCACTGCAAGAATCAAATCGGAAAATGTCAAAATTGAATGCATCGATCTGTCAAGTGATGACGACGAATCTCTTGATGGGGAAATCGAGAGTATAACTAATGAGGACACTGAAGAACTAGGTAAGTTTTATAAATAATAATTTCAAAATATATATTTTTAATAACCTATATAATTTAAATTAAAACTTTATTTATTATCTAACGAATTTTGTCAAAGAAGTTGTGAATGATGAAGAAATAAGATTTTCAAACTCGGATCCAACTTGTTCCTTGTCCGAAGTAAAAAGTTCAAGTGAAGAGCAACAACAACAGCAACAACAACAGACCACAGCGCGTGGATTAGGCGAACCCAAGTTAGCTAACAAAAAAGAAGAGTTAAAAACAAAAGGAAAGGAACCGTTGAAAATTTCAAATAAGAGACCTCTTCAAACTTCTGTCCCAAACTATGTAAGTCTCAAACGTTGTAAAAACAGTGCTTTTCAGTCAATACATTCAGTTAATAAGAAGCTTCGAGAAAAGAATTTAAACAAGGATAAAATTCCGATTAAATCTACTACCGAATCAGGACGTCGACAATTTGGACGAGCAAACAGTCCAACTATTTATTCGCCGAGTCGAACATCCATTGAAAATTGTAATGAAAATCAACAACTTATTTCTCATGAATTGAACAAATTTCTTGGAAAACTATTATCCATAAATCCAATTGAATTTTCTAACGATTTTTTAATCAATATGGTGCAACGTTATGAAGAAAATTTGCAACTAACTTATAAAGAATATGCGAAATTATATTTTCCTTTTATTTTATATGATAGTTGGTCTCGAATAAAAAAGCATGATGCAAACAATTATGAACGCCATTTGTTGTGGATTCGGCATACAGATTTTCAGGAAAAAGGAGAACTTATTACAATTTGGCTAAACGGACTGATTGCCAGCACCAAAATTTATCATGAAGATTATTTCTTAGATAATTGGATAATATTATTAACAGTACCACCTGCTTCCAGTACTAACAATTGTAATGTTACACAAGAGAATGGAACAACTTCTATAACATCGTATACAGTAATCGGGTTTGTTCAAAACGTTCTCGTCGATTTGAAAGATTATCGTGAATTTGCACCCGAAGGAATTCCTATTTTGGGTCAATATGATCAAAAAAAGGATTTATCTCTTAGTACTGTCGAATATGTAGTCAAGTTGTATAAGAGTCAAGCTAACATCGATCTAATAAAGAGTAATCGATTTATTTATATGCAAGCAATTCGTTATTTTCGTTCAACCGTTGGTCTGATTGAGATTCTTTCGATGAAGAAAACAAAGACTAATTTTATTGACACATTTCTCAAGCCAAGATCAGATGTGACCAAACTGGATTGGAATCGTCACGCAACATTTAAAACGTTTTTTGAAGAAACATATTTCAACGAAGAACAACGAAAAGCCATTTTAGCTTCGTATAATGCAGTCCAACAACCATATTCAACAAATCGAATCGTGATGATACAAGGTTCACCCGGTACTGGCAAAACGCATACTTTAGTCGGTATAGTAAAGAACATTTTAATCAATTGCTCAACTAGCAAAGATAAGCCATTACGAATATTGATTTGCTCACCGTCAAATAGTGCCATTGATGAAATTGCTCTTCGTCTCATTCGTAATAGACATTTCCTTGGAGAATTTAAAAGTTCCGATCGAAAGTTACGAATCGTTCGAATTGGACAACGATCTCAAGTTCATCCTGCCGTGAAGAAATATCTATTAGATGAATTGGTAGAATTTAACATTTTCAAATCATATAAAGATAATCCAAATGTTATTAAAAATCCCGAAAGTGAACTTAAAGATGAGTTACTACTTCATACTGATGTTATTCTTAGCACCCTCCATTCAGTTTCGTTAAATTGTATGAGTTTATTTCGAGAAGAGAATATCAGTTCTGAAAGAACCATTCGTTGTGCTATTATTGATGAAGCTTGTCAATGTTTTGAACCAGAATTATTGATGCCACTTATCTATCCAATAAGCAAAATTATTTTAATTGGAGATCAACTACAACTTCCACCCTGTACCTTCTCACGTACAGCATTTCGAATTGGTCATGAACGACCAATGTTTGAACGTTTCAATTTGTATTTTGAACAAGCCGCGAAAACAGATTCTATCATAACACTGAGACGACAATATAGAATGGAGAAAATGATTTGCAGATTTCCTTCACAATTTTTTTACAACAATCAATTGATTACTCCTGAAGGTGTCGGTAACAATCCAAGGATACCGATTCAATCATATATGTTGTTCGACATTTCCGAATCAAATAATAAATGGAACTCATTGATATTGGATGATACCAGTAGAATCAATATCCAGGAAGTTAAATTTATATTCAGACTTTTACAAGCAATTTTTCTAAAATTAGGTTATAAAATTGATGAAAGTTCAATGAATATTCCACAATCATTATCATTTACAATTGGAATTATCGCATTTAATGGTAAACAAAAAGAAGCAATATATGAAAGAATAGAAAATTTTATGAATGGAAAACTTTTAAAATATGTTGATATCAATACGGTGGATGCATTTCAAGGCCAGGAACGTGACATTGTCATACTGTCATGCTCGGGTGAACTCAAATGGGAAAACGCTATAACAGATCAGCGAATGAATGTAGCGTTAACACGTTCCAAATCAGCACTTTACATTTGTATCGATGGAGAAAGTTTTTCCGGAAATGTACACTGGGAAAGCCTTTTAATTGATTCGCAATCACGGAAACGATATGTCAAAGTAAACGGTCTACAATCAATCGATTCAATTCAGAATATAATTTCCAAGTAATAACCAGAAACAAAATTTATTGTTAGTTTGAATTTATTGTTTATTGTTTTCAATTAAATCTTATGTAATTCAAAATTCAAATTTATTTCATTCATTAATTAATTCATTCAAATTTATATATTTACAATTAATTATATGTGATGAGTCAACTTGATCACTCATCTACTAAGACCTCTGGCTATTCCAGCTATCCCATATCCCTTTGGTATGTCATGGATCCGTGGTATGGAATGATGGGATTGAGGAGAATGACTCCAATCCCAAGTATGAAAATACATGGATGCTATGAATACCTACTCCCAATTATATAAATCAATTCAAATTTTCAATAAACCAACTAGAACTAACTAGAAACAACTAGGAAAAACTAGTTCGTAAAAACATCAATTGATTGTTTACTACACGAGGATGAGATAGGAAATCTCATGGAATGGCAAAACCAACAAAAAGTGGACTCTTTGTTGTGAATTGGAAAAAATCACTGAAGTGAAGAAAATTCGTGGAAATCACCGATGTGAACCGAATTCTAGAAATATCACCGACGTGAAAAAAAAATCATCACTGTTGTGAATCGGAATCAACACCGGCGTCAATTGGAATCATCACTGTTGTGAATCGGAATCAACACCGGCGTCAATTGGAATCATCACTGTTGTGAATCGGAATCAACACCGGAGTCAATTGGAATCATCATTGTTGTGAATTGGAAAAAAATCACTGAAGTGAAGAAAATTCGTGGAAATCACCGAAGTGAATCGAATTCTAGAAATATCACCGACGTGAATCGAACTCTTGGAAATCAGCGTGGTAAACTGAGTTCTTGTAAATCACAGTCGTGACTTGGAAACATCACCAAAGTGAATTAGAATTATCACCGTTGTGAATTATAATCATCACCGTTGTGAATCTAACTTTCGTGAATCACCATAGTGAGAAAGTTATTGGAAATCGCCAGTGCAAATTTGAGGTACCACTGAAAAAAAATTAGCTCATTGGAAGGAAGTGGCGTGAATTTGAAAGTGTCACTGGAGTGCATCAGCTTTTGGCAACCACCGGAGTGAGCAAAGCTACTCTGGAAATATCACCGGAATGAATCAAACACTTGAAAATCACCGTAGTGGACTGAGTTCTTGTAAGGCATCGGCGAAAATTGGAAAACACCATCGATATGGATAAAATTTGGAAAATCACCGTAGTGATACGAAACTGTAGTGGAAGTTATCTAAACCGAAGTTCAGCTTTAATGGAAATCAAACGTGGGAAGCGGGAATGCTTTCGAGGTTTGCATTGGAAAAGACGAGATTGATCGCGTCAAATAGGTGTTTCCGGAGGAACTCGTCCTTGCCTTGTTGGCAGGAAAATGGAAAGGGGAAACGGCGGCAGTTATGAAATACGCCGCAGAGAAAAAAAAAAAAAAAAAAAAGTGGTCTTGAAGGATCACAAGCCGATGGGCGCAACGACCCGATGATGGGAAAAGGAATTCTGAGCAAGGAAACAAAATGCGATTTTGATCAAACATCGATCGTATGCCCGAACCAACAAAATGCTCATAACAAGGTTCAATTTGTCTCAAGCAATACGCATGCAATTTTACTAACGGAACAACCGTTGAAAGCAAAGGAACTTCAAAAATTTGCTTAGAGAGATGAATTATTGGCCAAAGTTCATCTCCAACAAACAAAAAAATATTTGAGCTTTGAAAAGGTGGTTACGGAGGGATCAGCCTTTTGCATGAAACGGAGAAACAAGAGATGCGTTTGATCAGATTTAGTCGATTCTTATATCGCAATCTCCACTCCGAATATTTGACATAAAATTGGAAACCCAGTTATGATGTATGGAAGAAATCACTCGTTTTGTGTGGACAACAGCGGATACACAAATTGGAATCAACTTCGTTAACCTGGTACAACAAGTAAGGCAAATCGGCAAACCGAAAATCGTTGTTGAAGGCAGGTACATTGAAAATAAACTCCAACGTGTTTCGAGGATATCTAAACAAAGCGAATGCAAAAATGATATCAACGCCCACAAACCTTTCTCAAAGCAACGGTATGGTGGAAAGAGTTAATCAGGAACTGGTGAAACGATTAACCGAACGGAAGTGAATCAAAAGGAAATTGGGACACACATACAAAACAATGTGTGGAGGAATACAATTCATCGTTGAACGAGGTATTCACTTGAATACTTGCTTGTGAGAAAAGACCCGGAGTGTATTTTGATTAACAAAACGTGGGAGGAAGTATGCCCGAAGGCAAAGGAAAACAACGACCAAAGTCACAAATGGAATGCAGATCGATACAATCGAAATTGTATTGAATGGACCTTAAAACCAGGAGATATGGTCTATGTGGAAAAGGGAAATCCACTGAACCAGAGGAAATTGGAGGAAAAGTATGATGGACCATACCCAGTGTTAACCCAAGTGACCAAGACCATCCACAAAATGAAAAAGGAGTCGGAGAAAGACTTGGTTTACATGAAAAGGCTGAGGCAAAAACACGAATTTGTGGAACCAGAAAACACAAATCAACAAGGTACGACTGACGTCAACCGAATAAACACGATACAGGAAACAAGAAAACAACACGAACGGCAAAGGAAAGTTTTGTGGAACCCTCGGTTGACAATGATGATGATCATGATCACTACAGTGTTCATGAATGCAGCACAGGCAAGGTGGCATACAACGGACCCTACCATTTGGCGAAAAACCATGCACGTCATTGCAAAAAGGGAATCATACAACACACTTTCTCTGCTAATCAATAACCCATGTGCTTCGTTAAGCCACTCGATTTACGACGAGCGTGATAGGAATTTGTGCGAAAAGGCGTTCTGGAGAGCGGTACCAAACGTTATTCGACAGTATTGTGAGGAGGTAAATCACGTGGAAATAAATCGTCGCGCAAAACGGCAAGCATTTTGGTACCAGTCGCAATAGCAACCATAGTTGGAACTGTGTCTGCTGGAATAACTTCCGTGGTTCAAAACATTTCCGTGGATCGGAAATAGCAACGTTAGAAGCGAAAACGAACCAGGCCATTGTTAACATCAAGGTCGATCTCAAGTTCAAAATGAAGTTCCAAGAAACGGTAATGGAAACGTTGAGACAACTTGCGAATCAAACGGCAGATATGGAAAAGGAAATGAAAAGGGAACATGGCGGCAGGAATGATAAATAGACTGACAAACCGACGGAACACGGTGGAATTGGCGATGTATCGATTCTTTGGACAAAGAAAATGAGAATCGTGACGGAAGATTTCACGTTCTTACTCCCAAATATATCGATGGCAGCAGGAAGCAACACACCGTATTGGGAGTCTGAAGGCTGTCAATATCAACTGCATGAGAATGGAAGACCGGTAATCAATCTGAAAATAATTGCATCGGAAATCGCACCACAGATGAAAATGTTATCTTCATCGAGGAAGATCCAGAATCGCCCAAAAGAACTGAAAGAGGTTCAGATAAAAACGGGTCAACAGTTCTCGTATGTAACCACTACAATCAAACAATTGCTATTGGAAAAGAATCATAAGGACGAGAGGTACTCGAATTTCATATTATCGCATTGAGGACATAAATGCAGAACTATTCCCATCGACGACTCGGAAACTCGAAGTTTAACTAAAGCAGGAAAAGGAGGCTTTGAACAAGATATCCGGTGGAATAAAATTTTTGTGAGTCAACCTGGAAACTGGCTCATCATTGGCATCTCGTTCTGGCGCTGGCACTAGGGATTGTTAGAATATACATGGGTCGGAAATGGAAAAAAGAGAACCGGTGGGACAAGGAAGAGTCCCGAGTATCCGTATATATTAAATAAAAAATTGTTCGATTCATGATCAAATTTACCAATTGGCAATTTAAACGGTTCGCCATCGTCTCCACGTGTAGGCCGTCAATTATACTCAACAAGACCTTACTTCAAATAAAATGCCAATGTCAAATCTTGTGATGATTAAGCCTTTCATCATTCATTTCAATATTCAAGAAATGCTTGTGTTAACACTTTATATGTAAGCACATACAAACATTCATATCTATTCATTATTACACACACTTGCACACAGCAGCTCATCGTAAACGCATCCATTTATGATGATTTGTTGGTTTCACTTTTGCTTATACCATTTGTCTCATGTCAACAATTACAACTAACTGTTTTCAATGTCCAATTCTTATTGTGGCGTTCTGCGTTTGACCAAGTATTCTATTATTAAATAAATATTTTTGGAATAAGATCCCCAAATAAGGAAGCAAGACGTACTGTTATACATTGAATGAGAATATCAAATGCGGAAATAAGAAAAAGAAAGATTGCGAATTGTAAATGATTTGGTCTAATTATATCTTTAGACACGTGTTTTAAATATAACTTGAGGAAGTCAGAATTTAGTATATAAACCATGGTTATCTAACAGTTTGGTGTGCCACTTCACGATTCCTGATTTTACTATTATATTTCCAACTTAGGCAACCCAGAAATATTGTCTTTGAAATTTTCTTGTTTTTGAATAAAATCTTTAAATTTTGTGTTTAAATTATTTACTTGATGAAAGACCCCTCAGATACGCTACATTATCAATTTATTGAATAATTTTCTTCGATAGCATTAACTTTCAAATTTCAAAATAAACATTTTAAAACATAAAAGAACATAGTTCACTAGTTTAGTTATTCACTCTGTATAATGTAATGCTAAATACAAGTCATTCGTCTTTTGCTTCTCTTCTCATTCAAATTGGTTAACAAAAGCTCATTTTAAATCAACATTGCTTTCATCCAATGCACTTCATGCATGATCGTTGTGATCATCCATCAATTTATAATATTGGAACGAAAGATCTCCAACAAATTTTATGTCAATGTTGTTGAAGAATATTGGACACGTTAAATCTTCATCAATGTAACTATCCCCATCATGCAACAGCATCACCATCTCTCCCACTCGACGATATGCAATTGCTCGTTCATGTTTGAACAGACAACCATAGAGTTTCATTCACTGCTCATTACATGCAATTACATTTTTTGGTTCAATACAGTTTTGATTACATACAATTTGTATATTCATTTCAATTGAATTTATTGAGTTTATTTTATTTTATATTACATATACTATTCTATTGTAGAATTTAGCCAGTGTCATTTGTGACACATTTGTGGTTCATCTTGTTTTACTTTACTTCTTGTCATCATTACTTGTGGCGATCATTATTGATTCGTCTCATTAGGCGCCTTGCTTTACTAGTTGAACATGGGGGAAGGAGTCGATAGGCGCCATCATGATTGCATCATTCTAGTGTTAACCAGCGTCACTGGTGGCGATCATCTCGGCAATATTGATTCGTCTCATTAGGCGCCTTGCTTTACTAGTTGAACATGGGGAAGGGAGTCGATAGGCGCCATCCACCAGAACTATGTGGTAGCGGCACGATCGTTTATGTTACGACTTTGGTTCGTCTCGTTCAGTCTTTGTCTTTTGTTATCAGTCAGCGTGTTAGCTCATTGTTCCCGATGCTTCACTGAAGTGTGATTGCATGAGTTTTTACCAACTTTTATTTCTTCTTTTTGAAATGAATAATTTGATTTGATTTCGATTTTTTTAACTCTGTGCTAATATTTATTCTTGTATGCAAATTTTCTTCATACGATTCAATCATCAAGACAAATGGTGGAAACGTGTTATATATGTAGTATTGTGCCGATGTTAACCGTTGACGAAGTGGTTTGCGTTCACTTGGGTTGCTAAGCCAAGCGTTGGGTTGAATAGTTCAAGCCAGTCCAAGTCCGACCAATCAGATCAATACTTTCAATTAAATTAAAGTGACCAAGGTAATTTATTCGAAATCATCCGCACGTTTATATACGGTCAGGTGGAATTTCTCCACACCATTAACGCCGGATGGTAACTAAACATCCTTAGTACATGAACAAATTCTTTGGGAAATGGGATCAGGTAACAGGATGTTATGTCTAGCGAGTGTTGATAGTTGACAGTTATGCATGCCAGATCGAGGTCGTTAGAGAAGATGGAATGTGTTCCATAACACCCCCTTGCTTTAGAAGACATCCTTGGTAGGCTGGTTCCGTTGTTTGCTTTGCTAGTCTTGATCGTTTCCTCCTTGATTTCTTTAAAGTTTGAATATAACCTGTCATAATATTAGAATTTCGTCCGCTTGAATAAAAGTGTTGTTTCGATTGCTTCAATAATTTCACGGTCCTGGGTCAAATATTCGAAGAGCCGCTAGACTTGTTAGGATCGCTATAACGCAATCAAAAGTCATTTGAGCTACATCAGTCTATACGAAACGCTGGATTTTTCACGAGAGCTTTCTAACGTTGTAGAGGCCACTCGCGTTAACAATCGCATAAGTATTGACCACAAGAGGTTTGGTCTCATTCTGGGACCTCGGATTGGGTATGTCGTCTTGGGTGTGTACAAATAAGTGTAGAGTGACTCTGGCTACAATAGTTACACGTGTATGTAGATTCACAATCTCGAGCTTTGTGTCCGTGTCTAAGACATCTCATACACAACCTTTTGTTCTTTACAATGGACATACGAGCATCTGGAGACATTTCATAGTTACAATTATAGGTACGATGTCTGTCTCCGCAAAAGTCACAGTGTACATTTCTTTCATATCCATTCGTTGGTGTAATTTGTCGGTGTTGTCTTGGTCCAGCACCGTTCCATTCCATTCGTCCGCCAAAACGACCTTGTTCCTCGATCCGACCAACCATATCTACGTACTCCTTCAAGAATTCTAAGAACTCCTCCAGAGTAGCATCCCTTTTCGTCCCGAACGGTGATTTGGCACAAACTGATAGCGGAAGCTTCTCGTGGATCAATGATTTCATGTGCTGCAGACTGGTGGCATCATCTGTGAGGTTCTCAAGTGAAGCCTGGGCCACGGCCACGGCATTCAACAACAACCTCAATGACTCCCAGTGGTACTCGTGCGTCACCTTCGGTGTTCTCTGGAATTCGGCCAGTACGTCCATCCGGATTTTATAATCGTCTTGGTAGTACCCTTTTAAAGCCTCTTTTGCCTCCTCATACCTGTCTCCTCGGTAACACTTGATACGTTCCTTAGCCTCACCTGACAATTTGTCATTAAGAAACATGAGTTTCTTAATAGAAGGTATGTCAGTGTGATCTACCACCGTTTCAAATTCGGCCCAGAAATTGTGGAATTCAGTTGATTTACCATCAAAAGATTGGACATATTTAAGTTCTTTTAAGTCGAACTTAGAAGATATGCCATTCGGTTCCTCAATCGGCCGCTGTTCTCCTTCTCCATTCGGTGGTTGGTTATCAGAGTGTTGGGACCTCTCCTCTTCCTCATCCACGAGCGGCGAAATGCGTAACCTTGCGATGAATCCCCTCATTTGGTTCAAGTGGTCACGCCATTCTCCTTCAACCAAATTTAAATTCACCCCGGCCGGCACCTGATGCATGGATAGATCCCTTTCATATTGTCGGATCAGGTATTCCAACACGGACAATTGCTCTATGGCTGCGAAAAGTTCATTGTCTGGTTCATGGAATTGTCTGTGGAACACCCTTGTGATCCGAGAACGTAATGCCGTTCTTCGGTTCTTGAAATTTTCAACCATTTGCGGTTCCATTGGTATTTTTGGGTTTTCGTTTTGATTATCTGCCATTTTTTTTTTCTTTCACTAAATTGAATTAACAGTTTACTTGTCACATTCACAAACACAATCACTGTCACTGTCACTGTCACAGTTCTGTTCACAATGTTCTTGCTTCACGATGTTCCGCCAAGTTTCATACTATCCTGGACTCGTGTTCGGAAGGTGCCTCTTGCTCGTTCCGAAACGAGCCTCTTACGGCTTACGTGCTGGACACTGCTCGGAGATGCCTCTTACGCTTGGACGTACACCCCTTTTGGTATACGCCGCTTCAATATCCTGGACTCGTGTTCGGAAGGTGCCTCTTGCTCGTTCCGAAACGCGCCTCTTACGGCTTACGTGTTGACCCCAGCCACAATCGACCCAGTTCGCGACTCTGAGAAGAGAAAGAATTGATCCTCGCCGGTTATGGACTTACTTGTTTGACCCAAATGAGTTTCTTTATCTCATCCTCGTGTAGTATTGTGCCGATGTTAACCGTTGACGAAGTGGTTTGCGTTTACTTGGGTTGCTAAGCCAAGCGTTGGGTTGAATAGTCCAAGCCAGTCCAAGTCCGACCAATCAGATCAATACTTTCAATTAAAGTGACCAAGGTAATTTATTCGAAATCATCCGCACGTTTATATACGGTCAGGTGGAATGTCTCCACACCATTAACGCCGGATGGTAACTAAACATCCTTAGTACATGAACAAATTCTTTGGGAAATGGGATCAGGTAACAGGATGTTATGTCTAGCGAGTGTTGATAGTTGACAGTTATGCATGCCAGATCGAGGTCGTTAGAGAAGATGGAATGTGTTCCATCACATATACTTTTGTATATCAACTGGTAGCTCGATTACTGGAAAGAATCAAATCCATTGACTACGACATCAATCGACAATGGACACCAGTATTAAAGCTAAGTTAAATTTGTATGTGTGATCGAGTTCGTGAGATGCCCTACATCCATATAGGGCCTGAGTTGTTAGCCATTCGTTCTGGTTCATCCTATTTCTTTTTCCTTATCCTATCTCCGCCACTTTGGCTAATGGCGTTTTTAACAGAATAATAATAAAATGACTAATCAAGTTTTTTTTTAACTTTCAATAGTTATGGCGGTGGCGTTCCTGTTTCCAGTTTATTCGTCGTGACGCTGATGGTGATCGATCTCAAGCCATAAAAGTCCAACCTTTTCTGGTTTGAAATGGCATAGTTTTATTTCGACATCGAAGACTCTTTTATTTTAAATTTTTTTTACTATTCAACTTTTGTAATTTATGAAAAAGAATATTTTTTGATTTGTGTACATTTCTTCACTAACTTTTCTCCCTTAAGCTCATCATCGACGTTCATCAAAGTTTAAGCATCAAACCTTCAACGCTACCAACTTTAATTTTTACTTTTTGATCATCAACATAACTTTGTAAGTTTATGATGCTTAATAACGTTCGGCATAGCTTTGCAAAAAGCTTTTTCACACATATTACCATCACCATCGTCGTACACCATTGGCTCAACGATGCACATCGATTAACAAAGTGAGTTTGTTGTATTATTGTATTTTTGCATGATGTGTGCATAGTATTCCGCTAGATGATGGAATCTATCATGTCTGTGTTGCACTCATGATTACCGTTGTTGACTTTTTCCATTATTTGTGCATAGTATTTTGCTAGATGATGGGATCCGTTGTGAGCATTTTGTTTGTGTTGCACTCATGATTTCCGTTGCGATCATCACTATCATCCTAGTTAACCATTGGTTCAAGTAGTTTTCACTCTGTTCTCCCCGATTTGGCTTTTCATCTTAGACTGTACTAATTCTATCGGAGATGGTTGAACTCCGCTGAACGTTGATCTTTAGCTACTTCATCTCGAATTTCGCCTTCAACTTTTATACTTGAACTGGTCAACACTTTGTATGGTTTTTCATACATTGCTTTTAGTTCTCTTCGGTTGAATGTGTCAACCGATGTTGATTGTTTCTTTCGCTTGTGACTTCGGCCAATGTTTACATTTGCATTCGTACATGGATCCATTCATGTTGTTTGTGTATACAAAGTTCAGTTCTTTCTCAAGTCCAAGTTTCATTGTTGATAGATGGATTGTTGAATTATATTCGTTCACACAATGTCTTGCATGAGTGGTCCAGTTTTTGTCTCCATTTGTTTCGTTCATCAATCCAGTTATTCGTTTCACCAGTTCCTGATTTACTCAATTTGGTGTTGATATATGTTTTATATTCAACGATAACTTTCTGTTTGCCGATTTGCTTTACTTGTTGAATCAGGTTGACGTAGTTGAATCCAGTTGTTGTCTTCGATGTCATCGCCCACACAAATCGAGTGAATGCGTCGATTGCCGTCGAATGCTTTGTTGATCCGTATTTAATCAATCCTCTTACCGTGTCAATGTGTACAATGTCAAACATTTCGTCTGCTTATCCGTTCTGTTTCGAAATTCCTTGATGTTCTGTCTTGGGCTTTGTCTTTGACATGTTTCTTATTGTAACGTTACTCTTTTCGCCAAATCATAAGTCATGGACGTATTGAACTAATGGGTTAGGTTTAAAACGATTATTCGATGTTCCAGCGTTGCTTCTTTACATAAAAATCTCTTCACTCCATTCTTTGTTGTATTCCTTGGGAAGAAGGAATAGGAACTTTGGAACTAAAAATCGATTTGTTTACGTGATTCCGACTTATGAATGAGGTACCCTAATGGTATATCGGTAGCAATGACAATATAGCAACTTGCAGTGACACTTTTTCTACAAATTTGGACTCTACCACACAATAACATTGAGATTTACATTGTAAAGTTAAATGAATTTGTCTTTTGTGGGCTTTATTGTCCCACTTGTACTTTTCTGAACACATTGCTTAAATTTTTATTTATTTAACCTTTACCCTAATATATCTCAGAAACGATACATCGTACAACTTTGAAATTCGATCAAGAATCATTCATCATCGGACAAAATAGAAGTAAGTTTTTTTAATTTAATTATGTTACAAAATGGTGTCTAACTCAATTGTTATCGTTGTCAATTTTAGGTGGAAAATCTGCCATTGCTAGTGCTTTGGTTCTAGCACTTGGAGCTCGTGAAACAACCACCATTGGTGGATCTGGTATTATCCACCACCATTATTCGAACCGGACAAACACGTGACAAGATAACGGTCACCATTTGCAATTATTTGAATGCATCGAACAAAATCGAATCGTATCGTCCAGAAATATTTGGCCCAAAAATCACAATTAAAGTTTTTTATATAGAACTGGTTCTAGTTCGTATGAAGTTCGTAGCAGTGCCGATAAAGTAATTTCAGAGAAGAAACATAAAATTTGACAACATAGTCAAATTTTTTCAAATTGATGTCAACAATCCTATTAATATTGTTACACAAGAAATTTTCAAAAATTTTCTTAATTCAAATGACCCGAAAGACAAATTTAAATTCTTTGTAAAAGCAACACAATTGAAAGAAATGAAAATGATCATGAATATGCCTTTGATCATGATTATGACGAAAAAAATTTAAAAGTGTTGCCTGACAGAGTCGACCTCTTGGATGACGTCAACGGCGACCGACCAGAGTCCGCTCTTGTCATGGCAAGTGGTTGTGTATATAACCACGTGCCGGCCGGCCGGACGATTGTTGTCATTCGCCTCATCCAACGATTGTCATCCATCGGATCATTTTTGTTTTAGTGTATTTTTACAATTGTTTATTTTATTGACCTTCATATGTAAATAGTATAGCTTTATCCTTTTCTTTATTACTCACATTGTTTTTTATTCGTAGTCACCACCATCAAACCATCTAGGAACCCTCTTTTTTAAAGCTTGTACCAAGACACATTTTTTACATATCCCATGATGTAAGATTTTTATTTGTTATTTACCATTGTATTAATCTCTTTGTAGTAAAATAAATTTTAGCCAATAGATTCATCAAATAACAACTTCCCGCACTGTCGTATGATTACATAAAAGAATTTGAAAAAAAAGTCAAAATTATTGAAACTATTCACAACAATGAAAAGAAAATACATGATCTGATCAGAGAATGTTTCTTGGGCTCGTCTCGAAGAAAAAAAGAGGAATGAACGAGAATCTGAAACTAATACTCTGGGAATCTTATCTCCATTGTCAGGATATGAACGAAAATGTTGGGTAGAAGTTGTTGGGTACATCAGATCGCCATCTTTAGTGTATGCAGATCTACAATTTTGTGGTACGGAATCTTCATCCAACAAAACATTCATTGCTTCGTCATAATCAGCAATGAACACAATTCGCTCGATTTTACAATGATCGACTAAACAGTTGGCAACTTCAGGTTGGACAATGTTCAATATTTGAAAAAAATTTTTATACTTATTTGAACGTGCCTCAAATGTGGAAATGTCATGTAGGGGAACATATTTTCAAATAATAATCGATGGTTGCCTATTATTTCCCAATATTTGAGTGAATAATTCTTGAAGTTTTGTATAATCATCATAATTGTCGACCACGAATGAACTTAGATTATCCTTCAATAAGCATCAACTTAAGCAATCCAGAAATATAGGTTTTGAAATTTTCTTGTTTGAAATAAAATCTTTAAATTTTGTGTTTAAATTATTTACTTGATGAAACAACCTCTAAGAAACGCTACATTGTACATCCTCCCCAATCACCGATGTCGCTAGTTTATCCCTCCATCATTGACCATACACAAGCACGTTGTACGGCAGCTCATTCATTGTTGGTCTTTCTTTCTTTCTGAACAGTTGTGTTCGCTTCATCTATCCTAGTTTATACTAGTTTGATTTGATGTATATGATTTACTTGCTAACCAAATTTTAGTTTAATTTTAATTTTCACTTATTATCTTTGACCCTTTTTGGCATATAGAGATCACTATTTTGATTGAGTGATATCAATATTAATTTTAATTCGATTTGATCATTAACCACTTTACTATCGATATTGTTACTTTTGCTTGTTATTTAATGTTACCCATCCTAGTGTCTATTTAAGAATCTATCAATCTTTATACATCTTCACCATTAATTATTCGATTAATTCACGCATTGCATTGCATTTTAACCCATGCTTTTGCTCTTATCGCAATTTCACATCAATGACGCCGGTAAAGCTCACATTTAACGTTGGGCGTATGATTAGCCCATTACATTGCAGCAGGCGTCAGGTTTGCCCACGCCGTTGCAATTCACATCAATACATTGTTCTGGTTGCCTATCACGTTGAGCGCCACTAAACGCCATGTGCTCGTTACGTTGATCGTTGAGCTATTATAATAACATTATCTTTATTTGGCTTTTTTATGTGTGATACATGATAAAAGCCCTAATTCATTTCACTCATGCAATTTTTTCAATTTCCCAAATTATAATCTCAATTTATAAATTTGGTTCATAAAGAAAATAATACAATGGTTTATAATCTTTCTCGTTGTTGAGGTTTGATGTCATAAAAGTATGGCCAATTCTGGCCTCTAATTCATTTCTGATTAATGCCATTTGTGGACATTTCAATAGTAGATGAAGAGAAGTTTGAGACTCTACACATTCACATTCTTCATACCTGGTGATTCCACGTTGTTTTAGATATTTTTTTTTTAAATATTCATGGACAGTGATGAATTGTGTGACGATGTAGTTCGGAACAAAATTACTCTTCATCCTGTTTATGATGTTTGGAAAGAATTGCTATGTTGTCCTTCCCTTGGTGCTATTTTGCCATCAAATAAACCACTCGTTTAGAATTGGTCCTTTCAATTGTTTTTTGATATACGATTTTGGGTATTGTTCAAAGTTGACTGTTGCTTTTGATGCTGCTTGTTTAGCAAAATGATCTGCCTTTTCGTTTCCTTCGGTACCTTGGTGTGCCTTTATCCATTTGAGACCTATTTCTGTCACCGATTTCCTTATGTTGGTTCAAATTTTTATTATCATTGGATTTTGATTTTGGCGAGATTGGATTGCATATATTGAGGATCGTGAGTCCGAATGTGGATAGTAGCCGATCCTTGTGTGGATATTGTTTGAATCAATTATCCATTAGATTGCAATCGAGGTTGCCTACATTTCCGCCTGAAAGACGGTACAATAGTCAGCCAATCTTTGTTGTTTGATTTCTATTATATCATTTCCCTTGTAGACAATAATTGCACATCCGATTCGTTCACATATTTTTGATCCATCAGTGAAAATATCTACGTGATTATTTTGGGGAGTGCATAGGCCAAAATAAAACTTTTCAGCTGGATCTTTTCCTTATTTTCATTTGGAATAAATTGTTATTATCTTGTATAGTTTTACGTAATTCGGCTTTTTGATTCAAAATTAGATTGATAGAAATTATTCCCGCAATTATCAATGCTGCTTCGAGCGATATAGACCTGTATCGTTTGACTATAATCATCAGTGCAAATAAGCGCTGGGTACGTAATAAATTATCTCGATGTATTTTAAATTGGATTGGAGACAGTCAATCCAAATTGAACACGCATATGATAGTATTGGTTCAATCGCCATCTGATATAATGACCGTTTTTGTGACCTCGCTTGACAGGCTCCATTCTTTTTCCGTGCATCTCATTAATTTATGATATAGTAGTTTGCTCTTCTCCCACTAGGCTCACTCCACTCATCTATTGTTGTACATGATTTGACATAGAGTTCATGTTTACCCTATAATGAATTGGCAACATGAAATTATCAAAGTTTAAACTAAGATGACTAACTTTAACCCTACATACCACATTGAACACTAGCAAATGTGTGGCTGAAGTAGCATAAAATTTGTATATAAACTCAAGCAAAGATCAAGCAGTTCATCAACCGTTTCTTGGCTTTCACTTGTGATGATCAACCATCTTTCTATCAAGCTACTCTCGTCGTTTTGGCTGTAGCTGATGGTCCTGTTCGAAGTTTCTTTGCTTTCACTTGTGATAATCAACCACTCTTCTATTAAGCAACTCTCTTCGTTTTGGCTGAAGCTGATAGTCCTGTTCTTTTGCCGACGTTGACATCTTTCCTGTTTTTCCGATGTTCATTATGATAGCCGATATTCCAATTTCCTGCTTTTGTTGAATTTTAATTTAAGTTAAGTAAGTATTCTTTAATATTAATAGCTTTGATCATTCACTGACATTTTTTTTTGTTATTTTCACATATCATCATCGTTGGATGACAATGGCGGTGGCGGTGTGACTTCTCATGGCAAGGAATAGAATCACACTTGGCCAATTAATAAAGTATGCTACGGAGAGTAAGATCCGAATCTTAGCTGTTCAGTAACCATATACAATCAACGAAGCAAGCACCGGTGCTACGGGAATCGGGAAACAATGTTTACTCTATCAACCACGACCGACCTCGTGCCGCAAATGTTGCTGATTCAAGACTACCAATCACCTACCTCCATTGCCTTTCCAACAAAGATATCTGTGCCGTTGAACTCACGATCGCTCATCATCAAATTGTTATCATCTCGGTTTATTGCTCACCCGGTGACGACATCGACGATCGCTAAATCGACTAGACGCTACTATCCAATCGCTATCGACTATTGTTTGCGGCGACTTCAACGGACATCATCATGCCTGGGGTAGTGATACAACGAATGGTCGCGAATATAAAATCCTGAGGTTCATCTCTACATACGATTTACATCTTCTCAACAATGGCGGTGAAAGTACCTTTCATACCATACGTGGAGAAACTTATCCGCCGATCATTGAGACTACAGTCTCAAACATCAAGTTGCCGGCTGATCATTCCGACGACACTCTTCAACATCGACTTGTCCGCCGATCATTGGGACCACACTCTTGAACATCAATTTGGCCACCGATTTCTTAACATAACTTTATTTTAAATGGATTAATTTTTTTATTCTTAACTTTTTTACCTCAAGATCTACTATATATCAACATTTTATAAAACCGATTTTTGGGTAGAACCCTTTAGATTTATAAATTGATTTGTTATTGTTCAATAAACTATTCCTGAAAATTTCATTGCAATCCAAGCAATTTTACCTTTTGCTTTATTTTACGCTGCGCTCGCCTCGATTGTTCGATCGACCGTCGCATCACAATAAAATTCAATATATATTATTTTTAACACTGAATAAATTTATTACCAATTTAAATTACCATAAAACTTGTCAAAAGAATTGTTTCAAAGGTTAATGGAGGTTGAAACAAGTACGCCACTACCATCACCATTCAACGATATTGAAATCAGGATTGGTAAATAAATCATTCTTATGAATTTTAGTTCTTAAATCCCAAGAATTCTACACCAAAACTGGATTTAATTTGGTTGATTAAAAATGGGTTTTTGTAAAACAGAAGCAAAAGGTAAAACTGCTTGGATTATAATGAAATTTTCAAGAATGGTTCAGAATTGATCAATAAATCATTCCTGAATACTTCAGGTCGAAAATCCAAAGAATTCTACCCAAAAATAAAGATTCAAATTGAAAGCAAGAAACAATTGATGATCTGTTTGCTCTTTGCTTGAGTTTATATACAAATTTTACGCTACTTCAGCCACACATTTGCTAGTGTTCAATGTGGTATGTAGGGTTAAAGTTAGTCATCTCAGTTTAAACTTTGATTAAACAGTAGTACAAGAAACGTTAGGCGCACGAGTTTAAACTTTGATAATTTCATATTGCCAATACACTATAGGCTTAACATGAACTCTATGTCAAATCATGTACAACAATTGATGAGTGAGGGGAGCCAATCATTAGTTGTACAGTGAAAGAAGGAGACCAACAATATGAATCATTTGTATCATGATTAGAACGATGAAATAGGTTCATCGATTCGAGTCAAATGTCAAGTCTAGATGCTTCATCGAAGCCAGTGTTATATCGGCAAAGTTTGGCACTAAAACAATAAACATAAACATATGGTCCATCACGATTAACATCAAAATAGCAATTAACATCGAAATATTGTAATAGGCTTAAACATATTCAAAATAATTCATTGATCATAAATAAATTGAGATAAATCTCTATCATAAATGACTTTCATAAAACTCACATTCAATAAATGTTCGGAAATGGAAATAATAAAAATGATAAAGATACAAAACTAACTGAAAAGAAATGAAATGGAATGGAAATGGAATATTGATTCGAACAAACGATCAATGAAAACGTAAAATTACGTTGATAAAAGCAAAGTTTTACGGGTTTTTATGGCTATTCCATCGTACCATACGCTACTCATTACGGACCCGAGAACTTGGCCCCATTGGCTTAGAACAATTATCTTGGATCCTAGTTGCAGGTGCAAGTCATCATCTCCAAAATAGCTGAGTTATGTGGTAAACGAGAGAGGTAAAGAGTGAGAGAGAATAGGAACAATTTGTATATGGAAATTGATGAAAACAATTATTCAGCACAGTATAAATATTATGAGTATGGTTAATTGAGATATGATGTAAAAGTGATGAATGATTTGCATTGAACGTCACAATAAACTAGAATAAAAAGATGAAGATAAAATAACAGAACAGTTTTATGGCAATTTAACATTAACTTTTTTGCAATGATGGTTGTTTCCAATTGGCATCAAATGAATCCAACTTGATGATTTCAAAAATAATAACATGAATGATGGAGGGATAAACTAGCGACATCAATGGTTGTGGGAGGATGTACAATGTATAACTTGCTGTACAATCGATACGATTCAAGAGCAATCGATAGTATACACAAAATACTGGTGATAGAACAATGATAAACTGGTCACCAGAATGTCAAAGTTGAAACCCTTTGGTTGAACAGAATAAAGAAAATTTAGTTAAAGTTGAAACACACAATTCGATTCCGGGAGAGAGAGAGAGAGAGAGAGAGAGAGAGAGAGAGAGAGAACACAGGTGAACAAAGATAAAAGTGTAAGAAAGAAGTTTTACCAATAAGTGATGGTGGTGGTGGTGGTGGTGGCTGTTTATCAATTGTCGTGTGCTTGTTTGTCAATTGCGACTAGTACCGATTTGAAATTAAAAAGTAGTGTGTTAGGCCCCATTGAGAAGATACTCTTTAACTTTAATAAGATATGTTTGAATTCAAGATTTTTTCGTAATAAGAATCTTTAGCAACAAATGAATAAAAAATAAAAAACAAATGAATGAGTTCAAAATGTAAATTGATAATGAAGAAAAACGTAAACTTTATTAAGTTGTAAGAGTTGAAGAATAAATAATTGATCAGTTTGTTAATGGATTATCCAACTATAATTCTTTTGTTTATTATTATAAGTTTGTATTTGTTCTTGATCAGTCTCCATCAACTTCTTCACCTATATAAAAAAAACAATGTTGAAAATTTGAGCGGAATAAATATTTAATAATTAACCGTCTTCGTGTGGCTTCTTCCTTATTCGGTACTGGTGACCTGGAGCTCGACTGAGGGCACATCAAATTCGTTTTGTTGAAGACTAGCCCGATAACTGATCAATGGTTGCCATTCGTCGGTATGTACGCCAGGCATTACCTTCTTTATGTAACGATCCAGATAGTTAAGCCTACATAATTAGAAGAAATAGTGGATCACAATCAAATGAAATCACATGATTCGCAACTAATCGTCGCAATGGACACATACACTGTCTTTTTATCGATTTTGATTAGCTTATTAGAGAACCCGATAATGATTTCCAAAAATGGCAAATTCGGAGGTTGACCAAGAGGGTTTTCCGAGTTTTCCAACGTATTAAATGCAAAATGGATTCCTTCACGATGAAGTTCAGTAACAGCCTCCCGAATTTTCATACAGTCCAAACCGAAAGAAAGTGCAAATCGTCTTGCCAATAATTTCAATGATTGAAACGATTCATCTTGTTTAGTGAATGCATTCGGATTCTTTGGATTTTCATTCCGTAATTCGAGAAATACACTAGTCAAAGCAGTTGCCATCGTTTTGGCGCACTTTACTTTGTTAATTTCACGAATTTTGACCAATGTGGTTTTCATCATGTCGTTATAATCCTTGTAAATCCACCCAAAATATTCGTCTCTTGTGCAACACTTCAATGTTTGATTTGTTTGCATTATTTGACGCTTCTGGAAAATAAGAAAAATAAATAAATATACACTTTTAAATTCTACTTTTTTTAAAATCTTACGTGGATCATCATTTCCGACAAACACTTGTCGTTGAATGAAATTTTCCAATTGTTCAATCAAAATTGTATCTGGTTTATAAACCAAATGTCGAGCTGCAGACGAATCTGGTTCATTGTAATGACGAAAGATAACCAACAAATCGCAAATAGATTTGTAAGCCTTTGATATTGAAAACATAAATTAGAATGATGATATCAGAATTATAATAAAAAAAACTTACTTCTTCTTTTAATTCGACTCTATGGTAGTTCATAATAGAACGAAGCTCAGTCATAAAGCTGATTAACATATTTTTTACGGTTTTAACTTTTTCTGATGCAGATCGTTGTTGAGATAATTGATGTAGTTTTCAAATCAAACCCATATGACAAGATATGATGGCATATTTGACGGTCAAAATGGGAACACTTTTACCATTAATTTCTCTTCATCACCATTCGGGTTCAAGCTATAGGCTTCAACTGCTTCTCTATAATTGGCGATGATTTTGTCAATCAATGTGTTCTTGTTTATGGATACATTTTTGCTAAATAAAAAATTCTCATCGTACAAGTATACGTATGTTTTGGCTGCAACTTCCAACACTTTTTGATCAGAATGAATGTCAACAATTTCGTTCACCAAACGTAGGAGACAATCGTTTTTTTGCTGAACCTCGATTAACTGGTGGTTCGCACGTTGATGCTTGTCGTATGCAACAAACCATAATTTCAATCAAAGATGTTTCTTCCTTATCCGTCAAAGGCTCTTCATCTAGGCCTGGTTCTTCCAAGAGTAAGTCGCTCATACATTCCCAATCTTTCATCATGGGATGACTCCCAATAAGACTATCTACGAGATAAGCACAGTGTTCAGGAAGTTTGCACTCGATGAAGAATTGAATCAAATCACGAATCAATGGTGTGTGCACTGAACGCTTCTTACCACGCCGACTTTGCAAATTTTCCGTTGCTTGTTCATCAATTTGAAACACCCGTTCAATTACAAATTCGCCAGCTGTTCGAGCGACTGAACGATTTGTGGTAAAAACTAAGTAGTAAACATGTTCATAATCTTTGTCAAGGTAAAATTCACGAAGGTGTTTGTGGATGTTGATCACCAACTTTATTGCCATAACAGCCACATTTGGCTCCTTGTCTAGAATCATCGCGAGAATTCGGTCTTTAAATTTGCACGTAAACAATTTCATCTTACGAGTAATTTCTTCGCATTCATATAGTGGAAGTAATGCTTTTAAGCAGTCAAGTCGAACGTGGCCGATTTTGTCGTAAAGGGTCCAACCAACATATTTCAAGTGTTTATCGTCTAAAAATATTCCTGGAAGACGTTTCATCCAAATTCCAATTTCGGTCATACAAATTGAACGAATTTCAGGGGATATATCTCGATAACGATGAACGAAAATGGATTCAAAGAGGTTGCCAAGCATAGTTTTAATGTTTTCGTAATATTGTTTTCAATTTCATCAATAAGTTTAAACTTTGCACAGTTGGTCAATTTTGTATTATTTCGGTACACGTGTCCCACATTTGGTCGGTACATTAATAGTTATTTGCAAGATTGTGTTTTATCCGGAATACTTATTCTACTCAAATGGAATTGTAAAGTTAACTTCAACATCTACTATGCCAACCAAGAAACTATGGATTCGTATTCAAAAGAACATGCCTTGGTGATTGGTAACCATCTATTTCAGATTGATACATTATTCTTTTGGATATTTTCAGAAGCAACAGGTACACTGGGATCAATAAAAGCATACGCAAAGATCCAACTTCGAAACTTGCCAATCATTGGTTGGACATTCGTTTTTGGTGATAATATATTTTTGAGACGAAATTGGAAGCAGGACTCGAAGAATATTGGACCATCCTTAGATCGATTGATGACATATCCATTTCCGGTTTTAATGTTCCTTCTTCCCGAGGGTACAAGATATACTAAGGAAAAATATGAAGCTAGCCTCAAATTTGCAAAGGAAAACAACTTAGATATCAATCTTAAACATCATCTTATTCCAAGAATTAAAGGATTTCAAAGTTCTCTTAGTCATCTACAATCTAAACGTAATTTTACTTAAAGTTTGAAAAATATGACTAATATATTATAATCTTTCTTATTTAGATAACAATTTTGCTGTTTATCACATTGAATTGGTTTCGAAAACTATCAATAATCGAGATACATTTGAACCGACATTAAAAAACCTTATTGGTGGTAAACCATTTAAAGTTGATTGTTACGTCGAACGATTAGAACAGGATCAATTGCCACCTGTTGGTGCTTCAGATGCAGAACATTCCAAATTTTTATATTCGGTGTTTGAAAAGAAGGTAATGTTTTTTATTTAATGTTTACCAACATGAAATAATATTCAGTCATGTTCAAATATTTAACAGGATAAACTTGTTGAAACTTATAAGAATTATCATACATTTTCGCAAACAATTCGTCAACCGGTTTCAATGGTGGATTGGCACCGCACCATTCGATTTATCATTTTAAACTTTGGAATGGCAGGCTCTATGGTTTACTATTTGTTCTACATGGCAATCGTTACACACAGTTTAGCATTACGTATTACAATCTACGGTTTGTTCATTTCAAGTAAGTTCACATGTTAACATGAAATTCAATTCTGTGTTTAATACTAATATTTATTTTACCAAAATAGTTTTTGTTGGGCTCATTGTTTTTATCAATATGCTACAATATTCGAATTATGGAAAAAACTCAACGAATAAAAACCGAAAAAATAATAACAACGAAGAGAATCTCAAGGATCAAAACAATTAAGGTCATCTAAAATCGAGTTTTCTTTTTACAAACTTTTAATAATAATTATACAATCGTTTCATTTATGAACGACAAAATTTTACATTTTAATTAAAATTTGGTTTTTGCAAATTTTTATGTCTTTGAAGTGTAATATATAAAAAGAAGGATTGGTTCACAACAAAACTCGTCTAAACTATGATACTATTATAATTTTTTCATTTGATAATTATATGCTGAGAAATTATTTATCTCTACCTTGATTATTAGATTGTGAATTGGCACAACAAGACAAACAAATCAAGACACATGATTGTCAGGGTCGTCACCATAATCAATGAAACACATTGACAAATTAATGATCATTGATTTATGCTTCAATGATGATTGTACTTATATTAGGTGCTCCTAATTATAATTACCAATTATTAATAAGTTGATGATGATTGAAGTTTGTCGAGATGTAACACTAAACTTAAAATAAAAAAAGCAAAAATGGGCGAATAACAATTGAATGTTGTTCGCAGCGACAACTGCATTGTAGAAATGAAAAAAACCCCAACATCAAAAGGTAACAAACAAATCGAATGAAGAAGATACGAGAATTTCCCTTATTTAGTTGCATAAAATTAATTTGCTGTTGTGAATGCGATGTTAGATTTGATGTGATGTTTGATGAAGATCTTATTGTTTTGAATATACCGAATACCAAAGAAACATGTATATATAAGAACAATGGAATTTGTACTAATAAGTTTAAGGCTGAAAGCATTAAAATTGGTGATCATTGTGTCAATTACGATATTGTTTCAAGCAATTGGTATCGCTAACTTTGAAAATATAAAAGTTAATTCATTTTCTAATTTATCTCATCATCTCATACAAGATAAACGAATTGAAGAATATGAATTATTAATAGAAAATTGTATGGGAAAGATCCACAAACAATTAGAAACCTGTGTTCAATTGGTAATTTTATTTAATAAGTTATAAATTGTATATTTTATATTATAATACACAATAATAAACCTATCTTGGTTTCAGTTTAACCAATCTTTGCAACATCATCACAAATGGATTAAAACCATAAAACCATTTGGTTGTGACGAAGAGGAATCAGAGGAGCGTTCGCGACGTTTCTGTTGTATGCAAATTGAATTCAAAGACTGTTGGATTGCAGCAATTCGGTCCGGCTGTACCGATGTTGAGTCTCAAATCACCAAATGGTTACCATTACAAGTGTTGACCGATCTTCGAACTAATGATCATTGCCGTCTATACGTTCTATATCCACACAAATGTCGTGAAAACATATTCTCTTTGTGGCAAATATTATCATTTCTTCTGTTGATACCATTAGTAGCATTTGCTACAATAATGATGATAATTGTATTGATTAAACCGGAGATAGTATTTCGCTCATCAAGAATACTACGAACAAATTATACTCAAGATGAAATTTATATTTAAAGTAGCCTTATTATATAATAATACATTGTTAATATCAATGAACGACTTAATTGTTTATAAATTGATTATGAAATAAATCTACATCGACTGGCGATTTAATCCAACTTCCTAAACCACACTTTTTCATTGTTTTAAATAGTGCAATCTTTGCCAACTTATATTGACAGGAAGCATTTTTTAGTCCAGCATAAGTATGTTTGAGATTGTTCAACATCAGTCGCGTCCCTTCATCCAAATCTTTTGTTGTGTTTTGTCCATAAACCAATTCAAAATCAAATGATTCAACGTTATACGGGATAATGGATGGTATTGACGACTGTGATGTGATAAAACGATTAAATCTTTTCAAAAGTGATTTTTTGCAAAGTCTAGATGAACTGTTATTCAACATGTTGACGCCGCTTTCAGAAAGAAGTATTTCGATGGTTTGACTATCATCATTTAAAGTAAGAAACCAATTATGGGAATGTATTGGATTTATGGGGTGCTAAAATTGGAAAAAATTTATAGTAAAATAATATAATTTTCTTATGTAAACATACCAATTTACTGTTATCCACCTCTTGATTAAAGAAACCAATCTTATGTTCATTGACATGAAACATTGAATTTTCTCCTAACAATGGATAGATTTCGGATTGAATGACCCGACCATGTAGTGCTCGAAAAAGATGTTTTGGTTGAAAAAGTTTAGAGGTCACTAAAGACTCAATATAAATTGGTTCAATAAAAAAACTTAACAGTGCCCCTTGGACGCCAACCACATTCCACAATGTAATCTTGTCGGAACATGACATAAAGGTGACCCTTTGCATCGATGATAGAATACCATCCCATGTAGAGATGTAATTGATTGGCATCGGAATTGTTCCTTGACCTTTCTCCACCTTTACGCGAAGGAGACCTTTTACAAAACGATTAGGACTGCTCTTGCATGTAGTATCCTTTCAAAATACAAATAAATTTAATAAAAATTTTAATAATATTAATGTTTGCAAAAATAATACCCCAAAATTAAACAACCGAGCATCTCCACAAGGTGGAGAGCTTATATAGAGATGAAGTTTAAGATGCTTCTTCAAGCGAAATCCATTTCCACCATCTCGTGGTTCAAGAATGAATTGAGGTTTGTCTATTAGATCATTATCAAGCAATGCTTGCATTTGATCATATAAGACACATAGCAATCCACGTCGAGCTAAAATTTCAGCATGACAATCATGAACAACATTACCATCCATTGATAAGAATTCTGATCCAATGCATTTAGTTCCGGTTCCCAAACTTAAAACTTGAACACTGTTATCTAAATCAGAGATAAGTACAAAACCTGAAATCTCTCTATATCGCCAAAGGTCCATCGAATTATATTTTGAGGGATTTTCGCCAGAATTCTTGATAAATTCATCTACACTTTCTGGCGAAAATACATTCGCTTTTAACATGATAGCATCATAAATAGCTTTTGAGATTGCTTGATCTAGAATTTTTGGATGATCTAAGTTAGAATTTTGACTTAAACTAATTTTTTCGACTTCACGTTTAGGTATATGAACATCTATTTGCGAATTTGAACTTAAACTGTAGTCATCAATTTCGGGTAAACAATTTTGGTTAAATTCAGGTGACGTTGAAGAATTTGGCTTAAAACATGTTGTTTTCGAACTACGACTCTTCTTATTTTTTGAAACTTTAGTGTTGAAACCAGAATTTACATAAGATATATGTAGTTGGTTAATAAATTCAAAAGCCAATTTAGCTGCCAATTGTTTTGATTCTTGTTTAGTTTTTGCTCGTCCCAAAAAATCACCGACACCGTAAATGGAAACGCACGTTATATGAAGCGGATCATGTGGTGGTCCATAAGAACCTTTATCAACAATTTTTACTTTTGATCTGTCAGAAAAGAGTTCGTTCAAGACTTGAATCGGTGATTTAGAAAGTGAAAACACTTGAAATAAAATCTTAATTAAAAACAAAAGTATATGTCATGAATAAAATTTCATACCAGATGTAATACGTGAAGAAATATATTGAACATTTGTTTCATCTAAATCAAATCTTAAATTAATATCTTCGTTTCTTGATTGCAAAAATGCATTGGCATTCTCTTCAATAAATTTCCGTTTAAAACACATAAACTCATTTTCATTTACTACATTTTCAATAAAATTAATTGCCTTATCAGAATTTGGTTCATCATCATTGTTGTTGTTATTAGCTGTCTGTTTACTTGTTTCATTTTTTTCTACTTCGGAATATTGACTTGATTCAATCATTGGTTCATTAATAATTTCATCTTTATCATTTTCATCCATTTTTTCATATAAACATCAAACCAAAAATGCAATTAATAGGTTAGGAAAAATACAGTTCAAAGATTCTAATCATAAACATATGGATACAAATGCATTGAATATAACGACTATTTCAACAGTAAAGGTCGTTGCTTCTGCTACCAGTAATCTTACTAATTAGGTTCTTGTTTCCGAGCATCAACCTTCCGACATCTAATCAAACATTGGTTTCCGCAACCTCACAATCAGCATTAATCGAGGGATCAAAGGTGAGTGGTTTATAATGCTGTTTCACTTTGCTTTACTTGTTGAATTCTTAATTTAGACACACAGCTAGACACATCGTACATAGTATCTTGAATCATCTTGACAATTGAGAGAACGTAAACAGACACGATCATTTCATATGTGAATGTGTCGAAACACGTTACACTTGTCATGTTTATGTCTCGTATTCGTCAATTGCTCTTATTACTTAATTGATTTCCAAAACATACAGGTAAATTTGAAATGAAAAACATGAATACCACTGGCTAAATTGATTAATGATAAATATAAAATAAAATGAAACGCCACAAGAAGAGTTCTTTCAAATACTACCAACAAAATTATTTAATTATTGTAGTTGTTTGCATCACATTGACCTCACTTTTATATCTTATTACTGTTGATGTATGGAGATTGAATGATTTAAAGTAATAAATTAAACTATTTAAGTATGTTTTCTCCTTACAGAATCCATCATGGTCAATAAAAGGAACAACTAACGACAAGATAATAGAAACTGATTTGTCTCGATTAGTTGCTACCACCGAGAGCGATTACAAATCATTCAATGAAACATTGTTTCAGATAATGGTTCCTAGAGTTTCTGGCACGAAAGGAAATGAAGATGTACGGTTATATATTATCGATTATTTACGTAAACTAAATTGGTTTGTAGAAGAGGATTTTTTTCATGATCGAACACCGTTTGGAATGAAACCATTCACCAACATTATTGCAACTCATAATCCAGATGCATGTAAACGAGTCGTGCTTTCATGTCATTATGATTCCAAGTATTTTCGCGATTTTGAATTTGTTGGTGCAACCGATTCTGCTGTACCATGTACGATGATACTGGAATTAGTAAGAATTTTGAATGAAAAACTTAAACGGCACAAGGCAAATTGTAAGATTCTTGAAATATTAAATACTAATACAATTCTTTTGTATAGAACAACGAACTCACCTTACAACTAATGTTTTTCGATGGCGAGGAAGCATTCAAAGATTGGACATCGACCGATTCTTTGTACGGTTCTCGACATTTGGCATCTAAAATGATGAACGAATTGCGATCGGCTACTGCGTGTTCTAATAATCGTTCTATGCGAACTGAATTGCAAAGAATAGAAGTTTTGATTCTACTAGATTTGATTGGCGAAGCTAGTCCTCAATTTTGTAACCATTTCAGTGAAACTAAATCCTTGTTTGATCGATTAATGACAACCGAGAAATTACTTAATCGGCTAAAATTGTTGGAATCAAAACGTAAAAGTGGTACCCGGTATTTCCCTTCTACTTGTTTTGATAGCTGGAGAGTTGAAGTACCGTATTTGCTCTTTTTGTAGCCTATAGGCGACAAATTTTCGATCGTTTTTTTTCATGGGCGACAATTGGAAAGGTGCGCCAAATAGAGATTAGGCTATAATTTTTCAATCATATTGACATTTATATGATAATTAAATTTTGTAATACATAATGTGAGAAGTTACTAATATTTTGATCATTTATATAATAGACGAATCACTATCATACTCATCGTCCATTTCACATAATTCTAAAGACTCGACCAATTTATTTTCTTCTCGATACGATTGGAGTAGTTCTATTCCGTTTGGAATGGGGTCCTCATTTTTGAAACAATGTATAAGATGGTCTTCTGATCCATCTAAATTTGTTGTAAGACTACAACCTCACGGTTACATAAAATTCAACGTGTTGTATTATTCTAAATTAGAATGTTAAAAATATAACATCGAATTTTAAACTTGAGAAATTTTAAAACTATTTTAACACAAAAGTTCATAGTGAATATATCTACCAAAAGCTTAATTTTACTAGGCGGAATTAGGGATTAGGCGACAATTTTTCAATCTCTCCCAAAACATAGGCGACAAATAGAGATAGGCCCCAAATAGAGAGATGCGACAAATAGAGCAAATACGGTATTGCTTTGATCATTCACTAACATTTTTTTTATTTTCCCATTTCAATATCTTTAGATGGCGATGGTGGTGGCTTATAAGGATGGAAGAAGTTCAAGACGAACAAGTGGCACCAGTTAGACAAATGAAACCAAATTGATGACGCATTAGAAGGACCAGTGGCATATGACATCAACAAAATTAACTTATGGACAGAGATTCTGCAACGTTGTAACCAGCAATTTGCAATAACAAACAGATCATCAATCGTTTCTTGGCTTTCACTTGTGATGATCAACCACTTTTCTATTAAGCAACTCTCTTCGTTTTGGCTGAAGATGATAGTCCTGTTTTTTTGCCGACGTTGATCTTGTTTGTTACAACTGAAGATGCTTCTATTTGACTTTTATTTTTGTGGCTGGTCGTTTATGCTGATGACTATATTTCGGATGGTCTGGGTAACTTCTGGAAACTTCCACGTACCCGTGTGACTACGATTGGCGGTGGCGAATACCTATCGGTGGCGGTGTGGATTCTAATGATCATCAATATAATATCAATACATCTATTGATATTGATGTTTTACCATCTATTTCTGTTTTTGCCGATGTTCATTATGATAACCGATATTCCAATTTCCTGCTTTTGTTGAATTTTCATCTAAGTTAAGTAAGTATTTTTTAATATTAATAGCTTTGATCATTCACTAACAATTTTTTTGTTATTTTAACATATCATCATCGTTTGATGACAATGGCAATGGCAATGGCGGTGGCGGTGTGACTTCTGATGACAAGGAATAGTATCACACTTGGCCAATTAATGAAGTATGCTACGGAGAGTGAAATCCGAATCGTGAAACGAATTTTGCTGCCAATCATTGGGACGACATTCACCAACATCAAATTGGCCGCCGATCATTAAGACCACACTCTCGATTATCAACTTGGCCACCGATCCTTTAATATAACTTTATTTTAAATTGAATTAATTTTTTGAAAAATAATTATGTTTAAACCCGTGTACTATTCCTGGAAATTTCATTGCAATCCAAGCAATTTTACCTTTTGCTTCATTTTACGCTGCGCACGCCTCGATTGTTCGATCGACCAATTTAAATTACAAAAACTTGTCAAAATGTTGAAATCAGGATTAAATTTTAGTTCTTAAATCCCAAGGATTCTACCCAAAAACAGATTTAAATTGCAAAAATGAAGCAAAATTTTCAATGAAATTTTCAGGAATGGTTTATTGATCAATCAATTTATAAAACCAAAAGGTTCTACTCAAAATGTATAAAATGTTGATATATAGTAGATCTTGAGGTAAAAAAGTTATAAATAAAAAACACGGGTTTAAATAATAAAAAACACGAGAATAAAGAATAATCTGTGACCAAGCTGATGTTCCAGAGTGTCGAACCAATGATCGGCGACCAAGTTGATGATCGAGAGTGTCGAACCAATAATCGGCAGCCAAGTTGATGATCGAGTGTATCGTCCCAATGATCTGCGGCCAAGTTGATGTTCGAGTGTGTCGTTTCAATGAGAGGTGGCCAAGCTGATGTTCCAGAGTGTCGAACCAATGATCGGCGGCTACCACCAACATTGCCATCCAAAGATATTGAAATGTGCAAATAAAAAAAAATGTTAGTGAATGATCAAATCAATTAGTTTTAAAATATACTTAACTTGAAAGAATATTCAACGGAAAAAAACGGAACTTGACATCGGCCATTATAATGATTTGAAGCATAAAAGGATTAAAAAATCAAAGTTAAAATTGGTATAGAAAAATGAATCAAACGATTGATCTTAGTTGAATACGAACATCGGCAGAAACAGGAATAGATGGAAAACCTCAATATCAACTGATGTATTGATGTTATATTGATGATCATCAGAAGTCACACCGCCACCGATACGTATTCGTAGTCCCATGGGTACGAGGAAGTTTCCAGAAGTTACCCAAATGATCATCAAAATAGACCATCCGAAATATCGTCATCAGCATAAACGACCAGCCCCAAAAATAAAAGTCAAATAGAAGCATTTTCAGTAACGAACAAGATCAACGTCGGCAAAAGAACAGGACTATCAGCTTCAGCCAAAACGAAGAGAGTTGCTCAATAGAAGAGTGGTTGATCATCACAAGTGAAAGCCAAGAAACTTCGAACAGGACCATCAGCTACAGCCAAAACGACGAGAGTTGCTTGATAGAAAGATGGTTGATCATCACAAGTGAAAGCCAAGAAACGATTGATGATCTGTTTGATCTTTGCTTGAGTTTATATACAAATTTTATGCTACTTCAGCCACACATTTGCTAGTGTTCAATGTGGTATGTAGGGTTAAAGTTAGTCATCTTAGTTTAAACTTTGATTAAACAGTAGTACAAGAAACGTTAGGCGCACGAGTTTAAACTTTGATAATTTCATATTGCCAATACACTATAGGCTAAACATGAACTCTATGTCAAATCATGTACAACAATTGATGAGTGGGGGAAAGCCAATCATTAGTTGTACAGTGAAAGAAGGAGGCCAATAATATGAATCATTTGTATCATGATTAGAACGATGAAATAGGTTCATCGATTCGAGTCAAACGTATAATCATGAATCATGAATCATGAATCTATGCATCATCGAAGCCAGTGTTATATCGGCAAAGTTTGGCACTAAAACAATAAACATATACATATGGTCCATCACGATTAACATCAAAATAGCAATTAACATCGAAATATTGTAATAGGCTTAAACATTTTCATTTGCACGAGGTTTGAACCATGAGATAAATAGACCACCGGATAGGATACCGAATGCAATTGGTATTAATGAGCTGGTACCAATCAACACGCTTGTCGAAGAACTTGATTGCCGATATTGAGAATCAATATACTTGGCATAAAACATGTAATAGCCAATAATTCCGGCATATCGTGTTGTATTGCCCAAGAAGAACAATATTATCAATGGATTTTTGGTGAAACGTCTAATTACAATGATCAAACGATTGAACATCGATTCGAATGTGTATGTCGGATTTCGACAATAATTGTTATCAACAATCATTTGACAATTGGCAAAGAAAGGACTATCTTGGCAGTGAGCAGGTACAAAAATGTCTATGAATTGAAATACACCAAATAAGTTTAAAGTTTATCAGTTGAGTTTTATACAATTCAATAGTACTTACTTTCAACTTGAATGTGTGTGGATGCCGTCGATTCAGCATATGGGCCGGTACTTGCACGACAACGATACTCGCCCGAATCAGTCTTATTGAGATGATAGACCCCAAAGTGCTGTTCCCATCCATCAATCGATAATGATGCCGATTAACGTCGCCAATGGAAAGTGGAATGTCAGAATTGACGAACCATGTTACCGATGTTAACAATGATGGATTGACAATCTCATTGTTGATTGCACTTCGAATCAAACATGTCAAATTCAATGTTGAGCCAACCAGATATTCTTGCGGATTAAGTTGAATCTCTGAAATGATTCGATCTGTAGAGAAATTGAATTTTAAAAATAAATTTTAAAATTAAAAAATACTTTTACCTAAATAACCAGAGACTCTTGTTTTTGGAACAACATTATCTGTTTGTAATGATAATCGATTAGGGTCGTAGGCAACAATTTCTGGTTCTGAATCAACTTGGGTTGGTTTGGAATCAAGCAACAATGTTACATCCCATAAAGCATGCAAGCCAATTCCATTAAAAGCCTGATGAAAAGTGAAAACAATGATTAAATTTTAAGCAAAAAAAACAAATAGTAAAAGCATATTATTACTTGACATGTGTAAACTCCACTATCCTTTTCGCTTACTTTAACGATCATAAGTGTAAAGTTAGCAAATTGGCGATACTTAATGCTTTTCAATGGAAGATTTTTATCATCTTTATACCAAGTGACTCGTGGATCGGGAAAACCAATGGCATTACATTGAAGATAGGAAGATAGACCGATTTGTGCAATTACATTCTTAGGACCAGGTAAGATTCGAACGGGAGCTAAATATTAAAGCAAAAAGCATTTAAGCAAACAAAAAAAACCAATGCAAAACAATAAAGGAAATGGCAAATGGCAATGTTGCAAACAATAATTACCTTCTACTTGCAATTGTACATAACCAATTTCTTGAGCAGCATTTTGATTGGCAACACATGCATAAGTTCCATGATCGTTGGAATCGGTTTTACGGATCAATAACGATCCATTGGTTTGCAGTTCAAATCGATTAGGTTCCATAATTGAACTTAATTCACGACCATCTCTGCTCCATACTACAGTGGTTGTTGGAACATTCGATGTAATAGATGAATTTTTCGTTACATCTTGTTCTTCAAGTACATGACAATCGAGCATTGCATCCAAACCGGCACGTACTCTTACATTCATTTCAGGAATATTATACGATTCATTTGCATTGACAACTGAAACGGGACCAACTGATTGATGATGTGGCGCTTCTGGATAGATTTCCGGTTCCATCTCTTCAATATAGTCATCATCATTGGTAGAAATTCGATTATCGGTTGATGCATTATAGTAATAGTTGGGATTTGAAACATGACCATGATCGAATCTTGATGGTTGTGATTGTATGTGTCCATCAGTCTCGTACGGTGGTTTCGGACTTTGAACATGTTGATGGTGTTGTGTAATTGGTCGAGTATCACCAAAAAATGAATAACAAACATTGGCACAACCATTGTAACAACATTTGTCAGCACCTCTACAATCGGCATCGGAACGACATTGCATAATACAATTCGTTTCATTGGCATTTGGACCCAATGGTGATGCAAGACGAACATCTTCTGGACCGGGACAATTGCCCGGTTTGTTTCGTAAACGACATTCGGCATGACCACGTGCTTTAAAAATGATTTAAATTATACCTATTATTCATAAATAATTCATTTTTGTTGGTTAATTTGATTGGTTGACAACCGAGAAATATGCCAGAACCCATGGTAAAAACGGAATTTACAATGATCAAGCAATTGAACATCGATTCTAATGTGTACCAACAACAAAATGATACAGGTTAATGTGGATATTGTCTGATTCCGAATCCAATACTCTGGAGCATGTTTTACAATGATCAAGCAATTGAACATCGATTCTATCATTCATTTCTTGATTCGTTGGTTTATTTTGGTTCTACCATTAAATTAATTTTAAGATTACAACTATTTAAAAAATAAAAAAATAAAAAGTTATTAGAATTCATAAATAGAATAATATTGTTTTTGCAAACGATTAATTCCGGTAATCACAGTTGGTTGATATGATTACAGTATACAGTGACACAGTTAAATTGACTTGTTCAACACTATTTAGAATACTCTTGTCGATCTGTTTTCATTGTTTTGTCAATATTTTCGTCGATGACACTTGATTCTAGTTATCCGTTGATTTTTGATTGGTACTTTTAATCTTCCATATTATATTGATCCGTTTAAGTTTTATGTCCGATAAAGTAGAGGTCTGAGTAATTGTATATGACCCTCTAATAAATGTTACTCGAGAATTAAAGTGGACACCTGAGGTAAATTATTGTAATTGATCGTTTCATGCCGTATAATGAAGGTTTAATAAAATATTATTTTTCAATACAAAATAGGAAGATACGAATTTGATAGAATTGATCAAAATACATGGTTTGAAATGGGCTAAAATTGCTAGATTTATGAATAATCGTAATAGAAAACAATGTGCTTCCCGATGGAATAATACACTTGATCCTAATATTTTGAAAGGAAGTTGGACCCCTGAGGTATGTAATTATAACTTGGCTAAAATTTCCTAGTTTATTATAATTTAATTTAAAAAACATCAGGAAGACGAAAAGTTGAGAAAATTGATGGAAAAAGATGGATCGAAGTGGAGTTTAATTGCACAATATATGGGCAATCGAACAGATTCTCAGTGTAAGAAACATTGGGAACACCTACTCAATAAAAATGAATGGACACAAGAGGTAAATCTATAAATCGCTGCTTAAAAAAATTTTTGAGTACATCATTGTTTATTCAATAATATAGGAAGAAAAAAAGCTGAGTGAACTGGTAAATGAATACGGAAATAATTGGAAGAAGATTACTGAAAATATGACTAATCACAGTTACAGTGATTGTTTTAAAAAATATCATATGCATCTAAATTCGAATATCCGTAAAGGAAAATGGACACAAAATGTAATTTTATTTTTTGCTTATTGGTTTCTCATTTCATTTTTAAATAATTATTCACAGGAAGATAAAATATTGAAAGATTTGGTTGAAAAATTTGGTAAGAAATGGTGCAAAATTGCAGATTGTATGAAAAATCGTAATTATCACCAATGTCAGCAACGATGGAATACTCTTAATTCTACTAATAAACCTTGGACACTTAAGGTAGTTCATTTTTTGTATTTATTGTGTAATTTTCTCAACATAATTTAGGAGGATCAAAAGTTGAAAAAATTGGTTGAATTACATGGATTGAATTGGAAAGAAATTTCTAAAATTATGGACAATCGCAAACCTTATCAATGCCGTATACGATGGTTTGAATACCTCGATCCTAAAATTATCAAAGGAGAATGGTCACCAGAGGTAACTTCATCCTTGTTGTAAATTTGTTTAACATATATATATAATGACACGTCATATATATCTTATTAAACAGGAAAATAAACAATTAATTAATTTGGTGAGAAAGTTTGGCACAAAGTTTGCCAAAATTTCTAAACTTATAAATGGAAGAACTCCAAAACAGTGTGCGAAACGATGGAGAAAAATTGAAAAGTTCAAACATAAAAGTTTTGTTGAATTTTCGGTATGTTATTTCTTGAATTATTTAAACAAAAGATTTAATAACTCATTATAAAATTCTAGCATAATTTTTCCGTTGACGAAAGTTCTCAACAAAATATTGAAATTGATTCTGATTCTGACGCAACCATAATTGATTATGAAATTGATTATGATTCTGACGCAACAATTATTGATTTATCAAACTAATTGAAACAAATATATACAACTGTTATGTAAACAATAGTATCGCATATCCTCTACCAGTATGGCGATTTGGAGAAAAACATTCATCTCTTATTATACTGTTCACTATACTATATATTTTTAATAATTTTTCATTAAATTTCTTTATGAATCTAAAAAATATATTTATTTGATAGATTTAATAGTTGCTATGGAGGCCATTAAAACAAAGTGGACATATGAGGTAAGTCAAGTTGCTCCATTTGTCTTCATTTGATACTTCTCAAGTATAATTTGAAAACTTATTCAATCTTTTTTTTTTATTTTCTTGTTGTTGATATCACACACCTACTGATCCACAGACACCAACTCAAAATTAATTAAACACTTTTCCTAACGAACACACACCTATTGATCCACGGACACATTGGATCAGGCACTTTTAAATACTAAACTAACCCTTCTCCTAACGAACATTCAAGTCATATAAAACATTCAATTTTTACACACACATTTGTCCACAGACAAACCAAAAGAAAAATCATTACTTTTATATTCGTTTACGAATACTGTTTTAATTGTTGTGATTATAACTAATTAAGTTAGTATTTAAACAATAGAAAAATTTGGGGATATATTTACCGTATCACGCACACACATATTACATACACACACACACACAAATGTTACAGACACACCGACACACCGACACACGATTTTTGTTCGAATGAGCGAATATTCTTGACCGTGAAAGATTAGCATGAGATTTTCCGCTTTCGAATGTTTCTATGATCGGTGATGTAAATTCGTTCGTCAATGATGTAATAAAAGCGACATAGGTAGCGGCCATCGAAACGATTGGGACAATTGATTCACGCGCCAACACGCGCTAAGGTTCATGGTCGACCACACATGATTTTAAAACACGCGCACGCGCAAACACACATGGTCCACCACACACGATTTTAAAACACGCGCACGCGCAAACACACATGGTCCACCACACACGGCCACAAACATTTTTACAACTTTATATAATAGAAAGATTATATTACATCAACGCTCCATACACATACAACAGCACAATAATTTAGCTAATTTAAATGATCAAATTTGTATAATTAACATAATGTTATTACAATTACCAAAAATTAGTATTAAACAAGAAGAATGGCTTCCGAAAAAAAAATATTTGGAAGCTAAACTATTTTTCGATCGATTAGTTTGAATCATTTTATTTTTTCTAAGCACTTTTCCCAATTTTGGTTGTTGTTGTTGTTGTTGTTCTATTCTATTCTATCGTATCAATCCAATTCAATCTTTGAATCACAATCACTTTTTAGTATTTTATATATTGGTATATATAAAAGTTGTTTTAATTAAAGTTGCATTTTAGTACAAGATTTGCATTACATCCACCATAAATAAACATTTGACACTGCCGATTCTCCATCGAATAGTACCATCGTTGATAGTATCCGTGACACGGTCCCGATTCGCGTGGTAAACGACATTGTTCCGGTATGGTGATGCTTGGCGGTACCGGCGTTCGTTGTGGTACGGTCATTGCCGATTGTGGTCCATGTTTAGGATCACTGGCACCAACGGTTCGACATTGATTGATACATGCCTGTTTCGATGAGAATCGATTGGCATTTCCATGGCAGCCACTGTACTGAAATTCAAAACATTCGTTCGAATGTGATTCATAGAACCATTGCGTAAAATTAAGAGAAAAAGAACCACGTGCAACAGGTCTAAAGAGAAAAAAAAATAGATTGAATAAAGTGAAACAAAGGTAATGTGAAACAAATATAAACTTACAATCCACAAATGTCTTGAGAATTCCAACATTTGGTTTGACATTCATATTGCGATTCAAAACGATTCTCATTTCCGCCACATCCACCATAGATGAACTCTTTGCATACGCCATCGCGTCGATTATAATACCATCGAATTTGATTCCGATTTTGACATGGTCCACTATCAGCTTCTTTAAAACAAAAATCGATTTGAAATTGACCACCGACAATAGTTGATTCCGTTGTTGAACTTGTAGTAACCTCTCTCGGTCGTTCACAACGTGCATAACATTCTTCCAAGGTGGCATAATTGTTACGATTACCGCCACATCCGGAATAGTAGAAGCGATGACAACGACGATCTTCGACATCATAGTAGAAACGTTCGGAATAATCGGAACAAGTACCATAATCTCTTGTCTCCAAACATGGATCAGATGATGATGCTGAAATGGATGAAGATGGAGCAATACATTGACGTTCACATGATTCACGATCATTGAAACGATTGGCATTGCCTTCACAGCCAACATAATAGAATCGTTCACATCGTTGATTGACTGAATTAAAGTACCATTGAATGATTGATGCTCGACATGGTCCCTCGGCTTTCGGTAATGCACAAACCGATTCATAATTGTATGATGGTTGCTGACTATGATCCACCATTGGTGGTCTCGGTGCCATTGGGTACGGATATCCTGGTGCATATTGATACGGAATCGTATTGTTACATTTTCGTTCACAAAATTCACGATCCACAAAACGATTATGATTGCCCTCACAACCGGAATAGGTAAATTCACGACACATGTTCGATTGTTGATCAAAATGCCAACGCGGAAAGTTGCCCAAACATGGACCTTCAGCTTTTGGTAGAGCACAAATTTCGTATGATTGTGGTTCATTACATTGTGATCGGCATTCGGTTTCACTTTGAAAGTTGTTCTGAATACCTTGACAGCCACCATAATTAAATTCTCGACAACGGCCCTCTTCCTTACGATAATACCATCGACGATAGTTTCCATGGCAAGGTCCTATTTTATGTCAAATTAAAAATAGATTTTTAATTCAAATGTTATTTAATAAAAACTAAAATAACTTACCAGCAGAAACTGGTTGCTCGCAAGGATTGAGTGCACCAGCTTGATGAACACAATGTTCCTTACATTGATCCAAACTTTCGAAACGATTAGTATTGCCCAAACATCCACCATATAAGAATCGGTCACATCGCGTTTGTGTAGTATCGAAATACCAAGCCTCTTGAGATGAGTTACATGGTCCACTAATCTTGGGCAATGTTCACCGTTCTGGTCCTTCCGGTTTGACGCAAGCACGTTCACACGTTTCCATTGCCCTCACAGCCGCCATACCAGAAATGATTACATGAACCATAGGATACATCAAAATACCATTTCACCGAAAAGTTTCGACACGGTCCAATCTCCATTGGAAGTGAACAAACTTCGGACGCAAGCTTTAGATCCAATGATGGGCCAGATGGACATCCTTCAAATTTTGGTCCATATGCAACGGTAATTCCATCAGCACAACAACAAAATGGCGTTTCAGCGCAAGTACAACCGGCAAAATTGGGCCCTTTAGCAGGTATCGATGAAGCGGGGCAACATCCAAACACCAATGTATCACATGGACAACCATATGAATCGGGTCCACGTGCAAATGTGACCATATCGGAGCAGCAACCAAAACTGGACGATTCACAATTGCAACCTTCTTGATTTTCACCAATTGCCGGTGTCACCTGATCTGGACAACAACCGTACAATGTTCGATTACAATAACAGCCTCCGTAATTTTCTCCACCAGCCGGTGTATAACGATCTTGACAACAACCGTATGGATCTAAGAATTTGAAAAATTCATTAAATTCGATGTTAATCAACATTACATAAATATTATACTTACAATCTTCACAAGTACAACCAAGATAACGTTCACCCGTTGCTTTGGTTTTACCATTTGGACAACAACCAAACGGTGACAATGTACAATCATCAGATTCTTCACCAATAGTACGAGGCTCTGAAGTGGTTGGTCCCATCACACTATAAACCGTATTGAGTATTGATGATAGTGTAGATGTAAATAGATTTGATCCATCACCGGAACCGTCTTCATCGTCACAACCTTCCATGTTTGAACCTTTAGCTGAATTCCAACCATCGAGACAGCAACCATATGTTGTGGTAGCACAATCGTTTGTTCCAATTGTGGTCATCGGATCGGACTTTCCACTACCAACTCCATCAAGCATCGGAATCAATGTGGTGGTAGTTGGTGGTGCCATCGTAGTTGTAGTCGTTGTTGGTAACACTTCAACTGGACAACCAATCAAATGATTCACATCAGTTGCAATCGTATTCATGTCAGGACAGCAACCAAATTTGGTGTTGTTACAATTGATGGGACAACCCAAACCAAAATATTTTTCAAAATACTCGGTAAACCGGTAAACCAATCGCAAGATTGAATTGTCACAAAATTTCATTTCTTCATAAAAGCATGGAACATTGACTATATTTTCCAAGTTTTTGTTGTTCATGTTGTTTTTGTTACAATTTTAAGATTCACAATAGGACACAAAAGTGGGATAAATGAAGCGATCGCTTCGAGTCTTGCACATAAACTGTTCAAAACAAAGCCTTATTTCAGTATAATAGCATTATTATTTTAAATCATCTATTGCTATTCTCACTTACCCAAGTCTTGGTTACTATTAGGAAGAGATAGATGAACTATAGCCATAGACTATAGCCATTTTACACTTTAGCGCCCCAAACGGGCTAGTAACTAGTAACTTTGATAAAATATTCGATCTCACTCTTTCGAAGTGGTGGAGTGTTGTTCGAGATGATAACAAGCTTAGCTTTGCCCTATAGAATAAACAAAATTGAAATAAGATTTGGTATTATAAAATTAATAAAACAATAGTACCAATCGGAGAGCTTTCAATGTTTGCTTGTAGCCGAAACTGTACTTTCCCGATTTCATAACAAGAGCCAGCTTAGAGTTGATGCTCTCGAGGGCCTTTTTGGACTTCTTATCAGTTGGAGCCATTACGAACTGATCAAAAGAATGAAATACATTAATGACAATAAATAAACAATGCATATTTTGTCAACAAAACAATAACAACAAATGCAAGACATGATTCAAATGAAAAATGTGTAACTTCTGAAGGTACTTACGTTTTAATTTGATGAAATTTGTTTGAAAAAAGTACTAAAAACAACCAAAAAACAGATCCAACCAAGACTTGGCCGAATTGAGTTGTTGGTGGCGAGCAGAAAGGAACACAGACCAACGTGTGCCTCAACTATCTCTGATCGGCTTTAAACCACCTATGTGTAAATAGTGCGCCGTCTATTTAAACCTTTTCCTCATAATGGCATGTTTTGAAATATTTACCGCAGACAATGTAATTATTTGTATTATAAATTCAAGTATATTCATAAATTAATCGTATTTCGTTTAGCTTTATCTTGGATTTATCCTATTGATTGTTGTTCTCTTTACTGGTATATTTTCGTTTACTCAAGAAACGAAATCATCGGCAATTATGGATTCATTCAACAAACTTATACCACAATCAGCAACGGTTATTCGAAACGGAATTAAGAGTGAAATCAATTCCGAACAAATAGTGGTCGGAGACATTGTGGAAATAAAAGCAGGTGATCGTGTTCCAGCCGATGTTCGAATCTCTGAAGGTATACCATCATTATTGATAGCGTTTTAAAATAATTAATTATCTCTATTAATTGGACGAATTGCATGTCTAACCGGAAACCTGGAACATGTACAATCACCAATTGCATTAGAGATCCAACATTTTATTAATTTTGTTACCATATTTGCTATCTTTATTGCCATCGTCTTCATGAGTTTATCATTGATTTCCGGTACAACTATTATTGAGAGTGTTGTCTTCTTTATAAGCATTATATCATTGCAAATGTACCCGAAGGTATTATCTTGAAAAATTCTTTTTTTTTTTTTGTAATAATGCCGTTTTTTACTAGGTTTGATGGCAACTTTAACCGTGTGTCTGACATTATCAGCAAAAACGATGGCTAGAAAAAATTGTTTGGTAAAGAATTTACAGAGTGTCGAAACGCTTGGTGAAACATCGACAATTTGCAGTGATAAAACGGGTACATTAACCCAAAATCGGATGACAGTTTCACATTTGTGGGTCTCAAACAATGTAATTGAAGCGGTTGATGTCGATCCAGCAGAGCTTCCAATTAATAGCATTCAAACATCCACAACATTCGATATTGCAAAACTTATTTGTTGTCTTTGTAGCAAAGCCGTATTTCGACCAAATCAATCGCATCAAAGGTAGATGTCGGAAATGTTCTGCAAATGAATTGTTAAAAAATTAATCAATTTGTATCATTTTTTACAGACTTACAATTGGTGTTGCATCCGAATCAGCAATATTGAAATTTATAGAATCAATCACAATGAATTTATCAGTGGAAAATGTTCGCGAAATGATTCCATTGATAAGCGAAATTCCGTTCAATTCAAGCAACAAATTCCATCTTACAATTCATCAATTCAACCAAAAGGAGAGTCACTACCTAATATGTATGAAAGGAGCGCCAGAACGAATTTTGGAAAGATGTTCCACGTATCGATTAGATGATGGTGAACATTCAATTGAGGATACCTTCACAAAATTATATGAAAAAGCAAATGAATCGTTGGGTGGTTTGGGTGAACGAGTCATCGGAATGTGTTGGAAAATACTTCCCAAAACCGAATTTCCATTAGGATATGGATTCGATGTAGAAAAAACTAATTTTCCAACCAACAACTTTCAATTTATTGGCTTAATTTCGATGGTCGATCCTCCAAGACCAAATGTTCGTTTAGCTGTCAATAAATGTCGAGATGCTGGAATCAAAGTGATAATGGTAACTGGTGATCATCCAATCACTGCAAAAGCAATTGCAAATTCAGTGGATATCATTCTATCTGGCAAGTATAAAACCAAAAATTAGATAGATGTTCATAATATCAAATTCTTTCATATTTACCAAATAGAGAGTGACACATATGAACCTGCTGAATCGGCTAAAACATCGGAAATTACAAGTCAAAAGGGCTTTAAGTCTATTGTATTAACCGATACACAAATTACGGAACTTGGCAATGATGGCTTAGATCAAGTGATAGAAATATACAATGAGATTGTATTTGCTCGTACCTCTCCACAACAAAAGATGCTTATTGTAGAAGCATTTCAACGAAAGGGTGAAATTGTGGCCGTAACGGGAGATGGTGTCAATGATTCTCCAGCCTTGAAGACAGCTGACATTGGAATATCTATGGGTATCACCGGTTCGGATGTATCGAAACAAGCAGCCGATATGATTCTTTTAGACGATAACTTTGCTTCCATTGTGGTTGGAATTGAGGAAGGTCGTGTAATATTTGACAATTTGAAGAAATCGATTGCTTACACTCTTACGTCCAATACTCCGGAAATGCTTCCATTTTTATTGTTTCTAACGCTTGGAATTCCTCTACCGCTTGGAATGATTACAATCTTATGTATCGATTTGGGAACCGATATCATGCCTGCCATATCATTGGCATATGAACCAGCTTCATTAACTGGTTTTGATTTAAATCGTTTACACATTTCATTTGTGAATATCTCACCAGAATCTAAAATTGTACGTTTCTTTTCTTGAAATTTGTCTTTAAGATTTTGTAATTCTTCGTCCAATTTTTTCTGATGCATTTTCAATGATTCAACTTGTCTTTGCAATATCTGTAACCGATTATTTGTAACAACTGAACGTGGATCGGGAACAACCACATCACTAAAGATTTCGGTAATCAATTTATGATTACGATAGAATCGAGCAGCAGCTAAATGTTTCATTGAAAAATAGTCATCATCATCATCGAGTTCGGAATCTAGTGATTGTAAACTGACTCTTCCATCAGTTTTTTGTGGTGAATTAAAACCCTGATATTGATAAAAATGGATTAATAAAAATCAATAACAACATTAATGTCATACATGGTTGTTTCCTTTTTTATTTTTCCGTTTATGAGTGTCACGTTCTTCGTGTTCTTTGAGCGCTAAACAATAAGTATCGTTATAATTCAAAACAAAACTTTGAAAAATACCTTTAGATTTTAAAGATGAGATCCAAGTTTGATAAGCTGGAGAATTATGATAGGTTCTTAATGATTGCAAGTAAGGGTTTAATATGATGAAATATTGTTTGAAATAATTAGTTTTTTGTGGACATTGCAAAATTATTTTATGATGAAATATTGTTTGAAATATTTTTTTTTATTAGCTTCATCCCAACAACTTATCTCAACTGTCGACGATTGTGTTGGAATTGAAATTTTGGCAAATTTTTCCAACTCAGATAAATTCACCGAACTGCAATCATTGTCCAGTGGTCAGAAGACAATTATATCAGCAGCGTTGGTCTTTGCATTGCAACAAATCGATTCGACTCCATTTTTTGTGTTTGATGAAATTGACGCTAATCTAGATAAAACATGGGGTAAATCACTTTCAAGTTAGTATTTTCATTTACATTTTTTTTATTATTGGATTAATATTACAATTGATTCAATTTTAGTGATGATAAAGCAATTATCAGAGAAAAAACAATTCATACTATCCACATTCCGCCCTGAACTGTGTGAGCAAGCTGACAAATTATTTAGCATTCTCAATCAAGAAGGGGTAATGTGCAATTCATAAATGTCTTTCATTTTATTAATGTAGAGATTTTATTTCAGTCAAGTTCAGTTAGTGTGATCAGCAAACAAGATGCACTAAATTTTATTACCCAATCAAAGTGATCATTGGAGATTGATTCGAACTATGGAAATGGCCTTGAGTGGCCCGTACTCATCATCATCATCAATTTTGTTCTCATTTTTCAATTAATGGATTTAATTGGATTTAATTTTAATCTTATGTATTTAATCTTATTAAAGTTTCCTACTAATTGATTGTATACAATGTTTAAATGATGCATTGGGTTTATCCATCTTATTCAGATAAATCATTCGTGGTAATTTAAATTTTTTTGCTTGTTGCCAAACTTTGATCGTTTGTGCTTGAACGCCAGCCGATCCATCTAGTAATACAATTACAGAATCAAGAACAGAAAGTGATCGTTCAACTTCAAATGTAAAATCGACATGTCCCGGTGTATCGATCAAATTGATCTTATGTCCATTCCAATTGATTGTAGCTGTTGCTGACGTTATTGTGATTCCTCGTTCACGTTCTTGTGCCATCCAATCCATCACCGTATCGCCATCATGTACTTCACCCATTGATGATGTCGTTCCAGAGTAAAACAACATTCGTTCCGTTGTTGTCGTCTTTCCCGCATCAATATGTGCAACAATTCCAATATTTCGAATACGATCAATTCGTATGTTTGGATGATGATCCAACTTTGAGTGACATCTTTGACTAGAATGGAACCAATTCTTTTGTACCACAAATGTGGTTGAATTGAACTTTTTGACCGAAAGCCGGTGTATTATATAGGAAAATCTATATTTTTTCAAAAATAAAAATATATAAAATAAAATATTACAATATAAAACATAACTTACCTCATATTGTATGATGTTCATTAATTTAAATCATATAAAAGAATTCAATTCAAGATTCATGGTTGGAAAATTTGGAACCATGTGACTAACAAATAGGTAAACAAAATATTTCGATTGCAATGCCATCTCGTGTTTCATAAAGATGGTAATACAATAGTGATTTTCTATGATGTTCCGTTATGAGCCACAAATGTCAATGATAATTGGCAATGATTCAATTGATAAAACTTTTATTGATTACAATAAAACGTACATATAAAAAACTTTAAATAATTAAGTAAATATTTTCAAACAAGGTTGATGATGACAATTTCATTGTCTTCTAATGGTCTATAGTCTCCATCGATCAAACCAACTTGTTATTTGACGATAAATTAGATCGACTATACTATTGTTACTTTAACTTTATTGTATCAATATCCTATCACATTTTCTTAAATTTATTTGTTCAAATTAATCGTTTTTTTGTATCATTAGAATTTTGATTAAAGTTTAATGTAATTGACATGAATTGAGTACATCAATTGTGTGCAATACATATATGCAAACCAATGTATGGTCGGAAAAAATGTATTTCAAACGTAACTTATGTTGATCTATGTAACAACTTAGTCATGATCAAATTTCTAGTGAAATCCGGAGCTTACATATTTGCCACAACATTCTCCGACCATGAAACGGCGGCGGAAAAGTGCGAAGAAGACGAGGAAGGTTTCAAAGGTTGTTCGCAATACCTTTATGGTATGTATTTTTGTGTGTCTGTGTGTGTGCGATATATCATCCATAAATATAATACAATATCCGTCTATGAATGTATATGTTAATCAATTTAATCAATTACCTCTTCTTCCGGTCCAGGTGTTCAAGAACAATTGGGAACGATCGATAACGGAAAGGTGTACGCATTGTACGATTATGAATCACAAAATTCAGATGAACTAACATTCAAATGTGGCGATTGTTTGCATGTACTACGAAGGGGCGACGATCAAGAGAAAGAATGTTGGTGGTCACGTCTAGGTAATCAAGAAGGTTACATTCCTAGAAATCTGATTGGAGTAAGTATAATTTGAAAGTGTAACTGATCCATAAACAATTAAAATTGAATGTCATATTTGCCGTTTCAGATGTTTCCGCGGATTAAAGCATAAAATCCATTTGGTCTGATTAAATGATTCTTATATTGATGATAATGACATTCTCCGTCCAAAACTGTGATCCAATTTTATCCTTTTTTTGAATAATCGATTCGATGGAATCAATGTACCTACACCCTTACTTTTGTTCATTCTTTTTCAAATAATGCATCATATTCTGTGTGAGTGTTGAAATTTTTCAAACATAACATATTATATATTTTCATTTTAATAAAAATTGATGGAACTTTGGTTTTGATTTTAAAAAAATGATGCTAAGTTAATAAATATTAATTTCTTTTTTAGATTAAATTTTTATAATTGAACTTTAAATAGAGCTTTAAATTTGGCTACAATTGTTGTTTTTTCTATAATAATCAAAATTTCAATTGTAAATTCTAATTCGTTTCTTTAACTTATAGATTGAATTGAACATCAAATGAAAAAACCAACCAATCGTTTTGTATTAAATAAATCTGCGTTTCCTCTTTGGTTAATAACAACCGATAAACTGTACAATCAAGGAATTGGTAATGACAATACAGTGGCAAGTCAATTAGAAAACTAATTTTACTTTTTGTCAATCAAATTCAAGGACATCAAATTGAAAATAAATGATAAATTCAAAAAATTACAGATAAAGAATTAAGTAAAGATATTGTTCAAACTATTAGTTGAACAATAAAAAATTAATAATCACATTTTTGTCGAACTGTTCGAGTGACATCAAATTGAAAAATGATAAATTCAAAAAAATTACAAATAAAGATTTGAGTAAAGATATTGTTCAAATTATTCGAATTAGTTAGTTGAACAATAAAAAATTAATAATCACGTTTTCGTCGTAATGTTCGACTGATATCATATACTGGGTTCATATGTCAACGTTCATTCATTCGCCGTTGTGAAAGTGTTGATGGTGCAGATACCCGTCCATTTCTACTGCTTTGTGACAGATAACTTGCTTGCGAAGTTTGACGTACATATGGACGCAAAAATTCATGTAAATGTTCATCTTGATTGTTACGAGTTGGAATTTGATTCGAAGTTCCTGGTTCATTCAGTTGTGGGGGACCTGGAGGTACATCTAGGTTTTCACGAATTTGAAAATTTGATGATGACTTTGCACCTTCATTAAATTGACGGAAAAATTCATTTTCAATGTTACGAGTTGCTTGAACCTCATTGAATTGCAACGGCTCTCTAGGTATATTCATTGCAACGGCTTTCAATTTCTCAATCTCCGCTTTGAACAGTTTTTTTAGATTCTCAATCTCAACATCTTTTGATGCATTCAAGTTGTACAATTCTTTTATTTTATCAGACTGTTGTTTTGCTAGATTCAATGAAATAGTAGTCAGATCTTCATACTGCTTAAAAATGAATTCGTAAGTCTTGATGTTTCGTTTTATACTAGTACCAGGATCTTGGAATAGGAATTTCACGTCTTCTCGCATGTCATTGCATATTCGTATCATACGACATTCAGAACTACATTTATGGTACTTTGGATCCTTTTCAAGACAGTTGCGACAAAATATCTTCTTACACTGAGTAAAGTAGAATTCACGATTTGAATTAGGAAAAGCCAAACATTGTTGGCAGAAGATGTAACGTTTAGTGGTTAATGATTGATGAGCATCCATTGTGAGACAGTTGCCAATTTTAAATGAGTCCAGAACTAGAATCAACCAAGTGGGATGGATTTCGAAAAAAAGAAATTCTTTGTCCGCTATTTTAACATAAATGGATCAAGTTAAAATAGCCACGTACGCGCGCGATGCATCAACATCAACATCATCTGCAATGTTTTGTTTCTTGTATTGGAGAATTTGGTTAATTCCAGCTTTAATAAAATGACTAAGCTTTGCTGAATTCTTTCGTCTTATCATGAACGGCATCACTAGCTCGTAAGCCAAATCTTCTATATAATCTTGACGTTTATGTTTCATATATATTATATAACCAGGCAATGTCAACAATATTATAAAATACAACTAAAGTCCATCTTTGTGTTCCACGTTGACATGAATAATCAATCAATACTCTATCAAAACTATCAACAGCCCCTTTGCATTGGTTGTAATGCAAAATTATGTCCGGTTTGGATAAATTTTTCGAAATAGTGACATCTTGATGTTCACTTGAAAGTAGAATCACGGCTTTGTTTTTTTTTTGGGACATACGATATTATGACTGCACGAAACTTATATTTGTCCACAGGTTTATAATAACATGAAAGTGTGCTTTCAACAATTCTTTCCTTCGATTTTTGAAGCGTTTTGGGCACTTCAACCCGATGGCTTCTAATGGTGCCGCATAATGTCATCGATTTGCTATGAAGTTCTTTTGCCAATTGAAGCGAAGTGAAACCATTATCCGTCACTACTCCTATACCTTTTGGAAGATGTGCCTACAAGATCGAGAACCACTCGTTTTCCTTGATTTTTCTCGGGTTTACCATCACCTAAAAATATAGGTTAGTAAAAAATGTTGAAGAAATAAACATAAATAATTATGAACACAACATACTTCCAGAATATAATTGTATAGAAGAAACATATCGAGACGCTGCATCGCAATTTACCCAGTATTTCAATCCATAACGAGCAGGTGAATTGTTAACCATCATTCAGCTCATTTTAACAAGTTCCGCCATTTTCTTTGTAAACAAATTTGGTAACTAAAGATGAGTATTATGTTTACAAATAATTTTTTTTCTTTTAACTTATTGTAAAATTTTTATTTTAGATTTATTATTGTTAACAATATTTTCTTATAAAGTGAAGATTTGAATAAACGAAAATGCTTATGAGAACGTGTTTATAATGATTGCATTCACAAGTTAAGTTTGAGGCTCACATCAGATAATGTAGCTGAATGTAATTTATTGAGGTAATTTCAGCTACAAGCAATCAATTATATAACAAATATCTAAAGAAACAAACTATTGAAACAAATCGGTACACTTTTAAAAAGAAAGAAAGAAACAAAACGAAACGAATGCATGTTGCAATTTCGGATTGTAATAAGATAAATTTCATTTTAATTCTCAAAAATGTTTTTATAAAAAAGCGATGCCTGAGATCGACTCAAATTATTAATTACCATTTATTGCAATTTCATTAGAAAACACCTCTGGTCGGTTTCAATATTTGCGAAGAATGACCGATTGTTCCAATAGTATGATATTCAATTGAATTTGAGATAAGTTACATGTTTTTTTTATCTTTGAATTCTTATTAATTTCTTTTTTTCAGATTAGAATTTTTATAATTGAACTTTAAATAGAGCTTTAAATTTGGCTACAAATTGTTGTTTTTTCTATAATAATCATTTCAAATCAATTCAATTGTATCTCAATTCTAATTCGTTTCTTTAACTTATAGATTGAATTGAACATCAAATGAAAAAACCAACCAATCGTTTTGTATTAAATAAATCTGCGTTTCCTCTTTGGTTAATAACAACCGATAAACTGTACAATCAAGGAATTGGTAATGACAATACATGGCAAGTCAATTAGAAAACTCCAATTTTACTTTTGAACTAACAGCATCAATCAAATTAAACAAGGACGATCATAGCACTTCAAGGGAATAAATCATTTTCAGAATACTATAAATGAATTAGAATAGTTTAATGAATTCTTAAATGATAAGTTCTCTTTCAATTAGTTTACAACTGAAAATTAATATGAATTTTATCTTTACAGTTTGATGTCAACCAAACCAAATGGGTTGCAAAAACATAATTGGGATAACGTGTTTGGAGCGCATAAAAGTTAAGTTAACTACAAACACACATTTGTATCTTAAACTAATTTAAATTATCACTGCAGAAAGTTGGAATTTGTTGAAATCACATCTATTCCATTTGTATGAAACTTTTCTCAAATGAAACAAAAAGGAACGATTCTATATTTGGACTCATTGGTCACAGCATAATTTTAGTGTTTATAACTTATTGTCACAACCATTTCTTTGATTGTTCATTCCTCTGATATCGATTTTCTGACCGAAGACTTTCAACTTCCTTCAAACAGCCGAAGGACAATGTTCATTATTAGGACCTCATATCGAATGATAAGTTTATTCAAATGATTAATAATATTGAAAACTAATTTAACTTTTATTATTGCAGACAGTTAAATAATAATCAACAAACAAATTGTAATGATGAATCACTTTATTACTCATACAACCACGACAATACATTAAGTTCAGCCGCAATCCAATATCACTGGGAAAATAATCGTAATACACGAAAGCAAATCGTATTATGAATAACAATCATAATACATTGATTCGTCGCCATCGGCTTGTAAATCTAATTGATGATTGATCATACAAGCCGATGACCTCCTCTTGCCAATCTTGATCCTGAAGTGTGTCGATCATGACACCTTGACAGGTTTTCTGCAACACCTAATTCTGGATGTATGCCTGGATTAACAAATTGTATACCAAGAACGATTTACAGTTTGAACTAAGTTTTGTTTCATAATGCAAAATCATCCCCTAAATTTAAATCAATTTTTTATTCATAGGTTTTATTTTGCATCTATATTTGGTTCATCATCAAATCGATGAAACACGATAAGTCAGTTCTAATGCAGTTAACTAACTGAATCTAATTCAAATCGATGGAACGCGATACTTTTATAATGGATGGCATATTATTGGAATAGATAAAGTCGATAAATGTTTAGCGTTTTAAAATCTAATTCAATTTTTAAATTTCCAGAATAATGAATAACAATGAATCAATTGTTGCCAGTACCAATTATAATCAATACTTCAATAAGTATCAACCGTCTTATTATGAGTTTAAACTAATATGCAATTAATTTCAGGAAGTTGACAAGAGTATTCTAAATAGTGTTGAACAAATCAATTTAACTGTGTCAAGAATCAATAACTCATATCATACTATGATCATATCAATCAACTGTGATTACCGGAAATTAATCGTTTGCAAAAACAACATTATTCTATTCATAAATTATAATAACTTTTTTTTTATTTAAATAGTTCGATACAAATCATCGAATTTATTTTGCCGTAAATCAGTGTATCGTTTGTACGATCAAAAAAGATTTTTCGAATTTAGTTTATTTAAAAAAATGTGTGTTAATTCAAAGAAAAACCTAAATTGGATACATTCAAATCGATGTTCAATCGTTTGATCATTGTAATTAGACGTTTCATCAAAAATCCATTGATAATATTGTTCTTCTTGGGCAATACAACACGATATGCCGGAATTATTGGCTATTACATGTTTTATGCCAAGTATATTGAATCTCAATATCGACAATCAAGTTCTTCGACAAGCATGTTGATTGGTACCAGCTCATTAATACCAATTGCATTCTGGATCCTATCCGGTGGTCAATTTATCTCATGGTTCAAACCTCGTGCACGAACATTTTTCATCTTTCTATTCTTGGTCGAATTTCTTGTTTCCGTTTTTACCATGGGCTCTGGCATATTTCTCGGTTGTCAACCAATCAAATTAGCCAACAAAAATGAATTATCTATGAATAATAGGTATAATTTAAATCATTTTTATCATTACAAAATTTTATCTATTCATTTTATTTACAGTTTTTCTTTACAATCATCATGCAATTCACATTGTGAATGTACGACTCGTATTTTCACACCAATTTGCGATACAAAAACGGAAACAACATATTTTTCACCATGTCACGCCGGATGCAATTCATTCGATGCTATTAATGGGGTAAGTTCAATTTAAAAAATTGTTAAATTGATGAAATCAACAACGAATTCTCTTCAATTATAGACATTTTCCAATTGTTCATGTGTCGTCAACAATATGACAACGAGAAAGGTTATTGTCCGGACGATGTAAGCCGATATAAGACACCTATTCTGTACACCTATTTGATCATTATGACAATTGGAACTGTCATTTCATCTTCTTCGAAGACGGGAAACTTTCTTATCAACTATTGTTCAGTTGAACCAATGGACAAAAGCTTGTTGTTTGTGTTTGCCACATTCATAGCATTCATGGCACCGGCTAATGCACGTCGTTTAATGAAATAATTTGAATAATCGACTGGTAAAACAGGATTTGGGGAATTGACGCCACCACTTGTAACCGAATGACCAAGATTAACCGATACGTTATGAAACAATAGATTGATTGACAAACCAGAGTTGCTACTTGTACCAATTGGGTTCAATGGCAACGATCCAAGGTTTGATAAGTTCAAATAATAATCAAACTATTGTTGAATCAATGATTGAACTTTGTTCCATAGGTCACCAGCTGTATAGAAATTGGTCGGTCGATGATGATTTTCCGATTCATCGGCACCATTTTCGCCACAATTTTCAGCATCGCCGAATGCATGCAATCCCTATTCAATACGTTGAAGATTTGGCAATACAATTGTTTCATGTATCATTGAATACAATTGAACTAGGAACAGCGACGCCAGCACCATTGACATCCAAAGATATTGAAATAGGAAAATAATGTTCCATGCTTTTATGAAGAAATGAAATTTGGTGACAATTCAATCTTGCGATTGGTTTACCGAGTATTTTGAAAATTATTTTGATCAATATCATCATCTCCGTAATGGACGTAAAGTTCATACAGTATTTTATCCTGAAAACAAACCCTTACTTGGATCTCAAATCATGCATACACCTATGGATATTGTTGAAATTGCTCACCTCTTTATCAATTCAAACATCTTTGATTCGGGTTTCAATGTTGTCGCATGTCACGATGACACAAAAGTATCACACATTCATTGGTATCACATTTTTCCTAAAAAGGTATGTGCTTGCAAGCCAATGATTAGAGCTAAAGAATGTCCAAAAGATAAATCGGCCGAACATCATTTCAGCATTGAGATTGCATATTTGTGTCGATTCAAACGACGAATACTTGAGATTACCAACGATGGAAAACGAATCGAATTTCCTGATGATCTTTTGATTGCATTGCAAACTTATTTGCTACGAGACAATTCTGACGAACCATTTTATGCGCGTACAAAACGTTGGTCTAAATCTTTATACGAAACTATTGCAAGTGTTTATCAACGGCAAAAAGTTGTTGGCGACTGTAACAAATTGACGATGGAACCAATGCTTAAAGATTGTATTGAGACACGGAAAAATTCTCACTTTGATTTGAACAATTACTATACAATTGAAAGTTCGGTTAAACTTGTTAAACATTTAGTTCAAGAACAGTTTAACAATGATGAAAGTGCGTGCAAAGCTTTTATTGAAAGCATTGTCAATTGCATCGACATGACCAATTCTGAAAAAAATATTATTTTTTTCCGAGGAAACTTCGATTGTGGCAAGATAATGTTTATCATGAGTATAACCAATCTGGTTTGGTCTTTTAAATATTTCAACAAATCAATCAACTTTTTGGAAACGCGACTTATTTGTGCTTTGAAGGGTAATTCAAACTTTAGTAAAGTGGAAATAAACATGCTTGAAAATCTATTTAAAGGAAAAATTAATTGTAGCGAAAATAGATTGATCTTGCCAAAAATGCCTATCATTGCAACTGGAATTGCTCCATTCGATGAAGTCATTTCCAAAGCATCCGATAAGAAATTTTTTTTGGATCGTTGCCATCAATACAAATGGACATCTCAACCTTGGCTAGCATTTTGTACGAAAGAAATTCATCCACTTGTTTGGGAACGACTTATGACCGCTTACTTGCCAGATGATGATCTCTTCTCCACAACTATCGATATAGATTCTCTACGAGCAACACTCAAACGAGAACATTTAGATTTTTCGCCATCACATATAGCTGCTGAAATGATGCTTTCATAACTTGTTTCACAATTAGTTGGCAAAGTTTCGGATGTAGATGTTCATTTGATTTAACTTTTTCCATGAATTCATGAAAAGTTTCTTTATGTTTTTTTTAATGTCAGCAAATTGTACACCAATCTCATTTAAATTCTTTTTAATCTCTTTCAATTGAAGATTTTTTCCTTTATGTGTTCACTTACAGTAGAAGATAAGCTCTAATAAAGATAATGTTAAATGCAATTTAAAATACTAAATAAAGCTTACCAAAAAAATTCAAAACAATTAACAACAATGCTAATCAATGTTGTACAATGTAATAAAATTGTTTTTATTAATCAGTAACGACATCAATGAACGGCTCAATTGGGTGAATGTATTGTTTGGTTTCCCACCAGTTTCTAATTTGTTCTGAGTTGTCAACTTTTCAATTTCATTAGTATCCTTTTTTGTTAATAATGCCGCGTAAAGGAAGTCGTAAACAGAGACGAGGAACTCGTGGATCGGCGAATCAAAACAACGCCGTTGTGGACGATGTTGATAGTCTGTTTGAAACCATACGTCAAGATCGTTGTGTTCTTCAATCGGTGGTTGATGAAATTTTCAATATTTATAAATGAAAGTTAAAGTCAAGTTTATTAAAATTTGAATAAAAAGTAAAATAATTTGGGTTGATAAAAATTATTGAAAAATAAAACTTTTTTTTTAAAGTTGAATCTACTTCATTAAATTAAGTAAGATAAAATGAAATAGTTTTACTTCCAAGCTGATTGCCAACTGGATCAACCTGTCAAATATACGATTAATGAACACATTAAATTCATACACAAAGAGCCTACTCTTTTTTGAGACACCAATCAGCGAATTGGCACTGGAATATAATTGGAGTTTATGATCAATGAGCAACCACGATGAACTGAGTTCATTTTTGCATATATGTATTGCACACAATTGATGTACTCAATTCATGTCAATTACATTCAACTTTAATCAAAATTCTAATGATACAAAAAAAACGATTAATTTGAACAAATAAATTTAAGAAAATGTGATAGGATATTGATACATGAAGATTGAGCACTCTCTCCGTATTTATGGAACATCATCCCCAACAATGATCTCAATGATCTCTCAATAATTCCAAATAATCTTGCAATTGGTTATGCCGATGACGGGAACATTGTCTGCTGGGAAGAGGTAATATTAATGGGGTAAGTTCAATTTAAAAAATTGTTGAATTGATGAAATTAACAACGATTTTTCTTCAATTATAGACATTTTCCAATTGTTCATGTGTTCATTCCACTAACGAAAGGTTATTGTCCGGAAGATGTAAGCCGATGTAAGACCGATCTGTAAACCTATTTGATCATTATGACAATTGGAACTGTCATTTCATCTTCTTCGAAGACGGGAAACTTTCTTATCAACTATCGTTCAGTTGAACCAATGGACAAAAGCTTTGGTATCAACGTTGGTCTCTCTATTCTGTAAGTGATCGATATCAAAATGTTCCATAGATAAATGATTTCCACTTTATGATTATTGTACAGGCACCATTATTGTACGGAACCATTGCCGACTCATCCTGTTTGGTGTAGAAAACTAAATGTGGCAAAACTGGAAATTGTTGGCTATACAATCAAGACAAATTCCGTATTGTGCTTCATACTGTCACCATTGGTTTTTTATTTGCTGGTAGTCTATTCGACTTTTTAGTGATTTTCTTTTCTGATCGAATGAAAAACTTGTACGAAGGTGATAATGACGTGATTCATTCTAATCAAGTGAGAAAAGAAGATGATGATGGAAATGAAATGGAAACGATCCAAAATAACAATTGAAATTGAATTGGTTGTCAAGTAGATCCTACTTAGAGTATACAAACATTGTTTTATAATCTTTTATATTGATGATTTTTATTATATTATTATTATATTTTATATTATTTAACATTGATTATTTTTATATTCAAAACAATTGAATGTATCATGACTTGAAAAATGAGAATTAATTTAACGACAATCGAGTACAATTTTACTCCTTTTTTTTGGTTTTTTTTTAAGATTTTTTTTATTATTTTTTTTTGGTTGTTTCAATGTTTCATGTTTGATCACACTAACTGAACTTGACTGAAATAAAATTTCTACATTAATAAAATGAAAGACATTTATGAATTGAACATTACCCCTTCAGTATTGAAAATGCCAAATAGATTGTCAGCTTGCTCACACAGTTCAGGGTGGAATGTGGATAGTATGATTTGTTTTTCCTTTGATAATTGCTTTATCATCTCTAAAATTGAATCAATTGTAATATTAATCCAAAAATAAAAAAAAATGTAAATGGAAATACTAACTTGAAAGTGATTCACGCCATGTTTTATCTAGATTAGCGTCAATTCCATCAAACACAAAAAATGGAGTCGAATCGATTTGTTGCAATGCAAAGACCAACGCTGCTGATATAATTGTCTTCTGACCACTGGACAATGATTGCATTTTGGTGAATTTATCTGAGTTAGAAAAATTCGCCAAAATTTCAATTCCAACACAATCGTCGACAGTTGAGATAAGTTGTTGGGATGAAGCTAATAAAAAAATGGAAAATAAATTAGAAAAACTAATTATTTCAAACAATATTTCATCATATTAACTCACGTAAGAGTCTCATTTCAACTCTCCCTTGATTATTGATTAATTTACGGAAAATTTTTTCAAAATTAGTTTTAACCTATATAATGTATAATAGGAAAATTAAAATAAAAATCTACAATTGGTACAAATAAACGAACCGAATTATAAATGTAGTTGTTTTTTTCATTTACTGTACTTTTTGAAACGCTTAACAATTTTGGAATACACTCAGTTATTTTATCAGTGATTTTTTTATAATTTCCAAATTCTTCATTAGGTTGTTTATTAATAGAATTTTTTTGAATGAAAGATTGCTCTTCAATATCAATTGATTTTCTTTTTTTTTCAATTGAAATGTTTTCCATATTTAAAATACTATACGACTTTAAATAATCTTCAATCGAATTTGAATTCAAACTTAATGTTGATAATTTTTTTCAAGTTTTTCAATTTTACTATTAATTGAATCTATTTCATTTGTTTTTGTATTTATCTCTTCGGTTATTTTCTTCTTGTCGAAGCTGTTAGCTCCACTTAAATTTCGAATAATATCTAACAACTTATTTGGAGAAGCAATTCCAATTTCATAAATTAGATTTTGTGGAATAATGAAACTGGAATTTGGGGAAAATCCGCCAATTTCCATCAAATTCATCATTTCGTGAAACTTGATTAATCGGTCATTTAAAAAGTATTGATCTTTTTTTGCAGAAATTATTCGCTTAAAGGTGAAATTTTGTCCTTGTTCTGGAATTGACTGATCGGAATTGTCGATTATAACAGAAACTGAGGCTTCCAAATTGTTATGATTTCCATTTGAATTAAGGTTACATATCAATTCTACCCGTTGATTTGAATCCAAACGAGAATATTTACGTGTAAACAAAAATTCAAGTCCCAATATGATGTTGGACTTGCCAACACCATTTGGTCCCACCAAAACATTCATCCCTTTCGACAAATCGCTAATAGTTTCGTTACGAAAGGAACGGAATCCTGATAATGTAATCTAAAAACAATGAAAAAAATGTAAATTGGAGTATTTATACAAAACCTGTGTATTGATTACAGACCGATACGATATGCATTTTATTTGAAAACTGTTGATCAATGTATGAAACAGCCTAAGGAAGAGGAAGAAATAGGCTTTTGTTGCAGCCAAAGTTCGCCAAAATACTGCACAATTCAAATACGACGTAATCGACGAATCGCGATCGACTATTCGTTACTATTTACAGAGTATTTACATGATATGTCCTTTCAAACACAACGTTACCAAAGTACGTTCATGTTTTTCAATATTTGATTTCCAATCATTCAATGTATCTTGATAAAAGCTAATTTGTAATTTTAATTCTTCTAGTATGATTATTGTACAGGCACCATTATTGTACGGAACCATTGCCGACTCATCCTGTTTGGTGTAGAAAACTAAATGTGGCAAAACTGGAAATTGTTGGCTATACAATCAAGACAAATTCCGTATTGTGCTTCATACTGTCACCATTGGTTTTTTATTTGCTGGTAGTCTATTCGACTTTTTAGTGATTTTCTTTTCTGATCGAATGAAAAACTTGTACGAAGGTGATAATGACGTGATTCATTCTAATCTAGTGAGAAAAGAAGATGATGATGGAAATGAAATGGAAACGATCCAAAATAACAATTGAAATTGAATTGGTTGTCAAGTAGATCCTACTTAGAGTATACAAACATTGTTTTATAATCTTTTATATTGATGATTTTTATTATATTATTATTATATTTTATATTATTTAACATTGATTATTTTTATATTCAAAACAATTATCATCATATATTACGGTGACGATAGTGATCTCCACTGTCTTCACTTAACTTGCCGCACACTTTTTATTTGAATTTTTCACTATGTTGATTAATATGTCTTTTCCATATTGATCAAAAATGTGTTTTGAACTTGCAACTACGAAACTCGCAATGATACGGTGGTGATACTCGCAACTATTATGAACTACAATGGAGTCAAATTGGAAGAAGAAGTAAGTTTTTTTTTATTATAATTCTGATATCATCATTCTAATTTATGTTTTCAATTTCAAAGGCTTACAAATCTATTTGCGATTTTTTGGTTATCTTTCGTCATGACAATGAACCAGATTCGTCTGCAGCTCGACATTTGGTTTATAAACCAGATACAGTTTTGATTGAACAATTGGAAAATTTCATTCAACGACAAGTGTTTGTCGGAAATGATGATCCACGTAAGATTTAAAAAAAAAGTAAAATACGTAAATATTTATTTATTTTTCTTATTTTCCAGAAACGTCAAATAATGCAAACAAATTAAACATTGAAGTGTTGCAAAAGAGACGACGTTTTTTGGGTGGATTTTGCATTCTCATACTGTACACAATTATTCCGATAAAACATGCAGCGTGTGTCATCAAACATTATGCCAAAGTATGTTTACCTTGCTTTATAATTTACATGATGCTTTTCTTTAATAGTTTTACAATGAATATAGCGACATAATGAAAACCACATTGGTCAAAATTCGTGAAATTAACAAAGTAATGTGCGCCAAAACGATGGCAACTGCTTTGACTAGTGTATTCATCGAATTACGGAATGAAAATCCAAAGAATCCGAATGCATTCACTAAACAAGATGAATCGTTTCAATGATTGAAAGTATTGGCAAGACGATTTGCACTTTTTTTCGGTTTGGACTGTATGAAAAATCGGGAGGCTGTTGCTGAACTTCATCGTGAAGGAATCCATTTTGCATTTAATACGTTGGAAAACCCGGAAAACCCTCTTGATCAACCTCCGACGTTGCCATTTTTGGAAATCATTATCGTGTTCTCTAATAAGCTAATCAAAATCGATAAAAAGACAGTGTAGGTGTCCATTGCGACGGTAGTTGCGAATCATGTGATTTCATTTGATTGTGATCAACTATTTCTTCTAATTATGTAGGCTTAACTATCTGGATCGTTACATAAAGAAGGCAATGCCTGGCGTACATACCGACGAATGGCAACCATTGATCAGTTATCGGGCTAGTCTTCAACAAAGCGAATTTGATGTGCCCTCAGTCGAGCTCCAGGTCGCCAGTACAGAATAAGGACGAAGATGGTAAGTTATTAAATATTTATTCCGCTCAAATTTTTAACATTGCTTGACAATGAACCGCTACAACAAATTGTTAACACTAGCAAGACGATTCCAACTTTGTTTACCATTTTTGTGTGTTAATTTTATAATAATAAAAAGCTAATCAGCAATCAATAATACGTTGAGCTAATACGTTGAATAAGCTAAAAGGATTCAATGAATTGAATTTAATTATTGTTATTGTTTGTACAATTATTACAAATAATTACATCGACGCTATGTGCTTTACATATCGGCGATTCACAGAGGTTGCATTTTCTTTCGGACTGTTGTCTCTTTGAAGAGGGCATGTTACGCATGCTAATCGACTTTTTGATGATTTATTCAACTTTGAAAAAGGTATTTTTATTTCAGAATGTTCTTCAAACTCAACTTGATCACTTGAAACATTCATTCCACTTATTTTACTAATGCAAACATTTATTTCAGTTTTCAATGTTCTTGGTAAATTGTTCGATTGTGAACGAAGTTTTAAAGCTGGATAAGCTAATGAGTTTGCGATGGAAACATCAACATTAAATATTCTGCTCTTTTAATTTTTGATGATTTTTTTCCACAGAGGATTCTTCAGTGTAAATAATAAATATGAAGCTAATAATCCAAGGTCTAAAACATTGAAGAAAAACGATAATGGCCATCTATTCGATTTTCGTTTCGTCGTATACTCGTGCAACATTTGATCCATACTGTCCACCCCGCCTTTAATCTTATTATAATACTGAACCAATAGTGGTTTTTCATTCTCATTATGGTCAGCTGAACCGATGTGCATTGTGGAATAAATCAAAACAACTTTCTGTGCCTTTGCTTGGAATGACAGTAAAGTTGAATCGTTCCGATAGCCATATAGGCACGAACCAACATTTCGTTTTTCCAGAAACTGTTGCGGAATCCAACTTTTATTCGCCGGCTTATAAAACTCTGATAATTTCGGTTGAAATTTATCCCAGAGTTGTCGAATCGGGGCAAACTTATCAAGTGTACGTTTTATCATTTTATATGCCCTGAATTTAGAAATGAAAAAAGTTAATTAGGTTGGCCAATAATTGTATGTATGGTAATTAAGTTGTGAGTTTATGATTGATTTCATCATGTTGTTTCTTCAGTACTAAGTATCAATCTGGCTTCATCTGGATATCGTTTTCTATATGTATCCATCAATTGTGGATCAACAATTCGAATTCCATCCAACTGATTACCGAGTGTGACCCAATTAGGTTGTGTATTATGTAGTCGACCGAACAATTCAATTTTACGAGTTCCTGGTGATAATCGTTCAATAATTCCGTATATCTCATCTGGCTTATGTGAGGTGGCTCGCACTTCAGCAACAATGACATCACAGTCTAGCCCGCGATTCAAATTCTTCTCATTACCCTTCATTCCAACTAAACAATGTTCTTTTCCATGGTTGATCCAATGTCCAGTTCTTCCTGTTCGTATTATTCGTTGTAATTGATTTGTTTTCACCCAAATCAGTTCATCGCATCGTTCATAGCCCTATAGTTTTAAGCATTCTCGTCCAAGTTCCATTGCACGACCAGTGACCCATAAAAATATGACACCGTCATCTTGTAGACATGGTATATTCAAGTTACGCATTTCATCATCGGACATGGTACCATATGGAAGTTCCATGTGTATATCCCATGGTGGATCAGCCATAACAACCGAAAATTTACCTAAAAAAATAATAAATAGATTAGAATAAATAAAATATTAATAAAAAGTTACAAACCTAATATACTCATATCAAAGAAACGAAGATCACATCAAATCCATTGGAATGGAAAAAGAACGCGCTTGAACGGTTGTTCAGTTGCTGATGCATGTTTGAACTTTTTGAAGTATTATTGCAATCATCGGAACATTCAGTATTGGTGGTTGCTGCTTTGTTTGTTCTCACTGGCGAATCCTTGACCTCTACTTTATAATGAACATATTTACATGATTCCATATGAAAACAGGTATTTAGAAAAGAGCAATCGCCTAATGATTCATCGGTATGTTTTTGAATTATTTTCAAAAAATGCAACTTCATACAAGGCTCACTTAATCGTTTGACACGTTTGCATTCTTCTCTCGTTCCATGTTTACAATATTCTTGAACATGACCGGTTGATGATCAAAACTGTTCAACCAAGGATTGTTCTTTGGCAGATGGCTTTGAAAGTAAATCTAAAATTTCTTCTGAAATTTTCTTGTTTTGTTTTTCTTAAGCAGATTTAAGCGATAATATACATTCAACATTATTCTCGTTTTCTTGATTCGTTTGATCAACTGTTGGTTCAATTTGTATAAAATCTCCATCTTTACTTTCAATTTCTATACCATCATCACCTTGCACAGTTTCGTCAGGAAAAAAGGGTTTGCTTATTTGGCTTTCGTTTAATTCTTTGTCATAATTTTCTTTCAAGATCTCCAAATTTTTGTGGTCGATGGCCGATATATATGAATTCGTTCCATTAACAATATCAATAAACTTTTGAGTAGAGAATCGGTTTAAAATAGCTTTAATAGTAGCTTCATCTACCAAATTTGATAATTGCACCGCAATATAAGAAAAATCAATTGAACATTTCAAAGATTTGTCACATAATAAATTAATAATTTCAAGTTCAACTTTTTTATGAAATGAGTTAACATTTTGGCTTGAAGAGTCGCTAAATATGCTTTGTCGTTGTTTTTTCCATCTTTGAATTCTTTCCTTAAAACGTCGCTTAATTGGTTGTAAACTAGGATCGTTTGAATTCATTACAAACAATTATATATTTTGATGATTGTGCAATGTTGCATAAATGTCCACAATGCCGGATGACAACAATGCATCTATTTCTACCAAACCATATTAATGATTCACTATTTCTACCTTGTTTGTTTCGCGGCTCATCAATCACTTCAATGAGAGACGCTTTGTTTGTGTCTTGCCTTGTTACCAGGATTTTTCCAAGTTTTGATCAGATTATTTTGTAACAAATTATCATCTTTGATTGACGTTTTTATCTTTATTTACATAAATATAAATTTATATTCATAATAGTTTGTTCTGTTGTTTTCTTTGTTGAATTGAACCAACTTGAGCAAACAAACATGAATTCATCTCTCTTTGTGCCATCAGCACATGGCCATCCTAATTTTAATCCAATTAAAATGACAAAAAGTGTAACACCGTCAATAAGTGATTAAATACAATTATTAGATCATAATTTAATTTTTAATTCAATTGTTGATAGGATGCTTCTAAAAATTCAAAACAACCAAAACCTCCTGACAAGCTATTGATGCCATATATGCGTTATAGCAAAAAGGTATGAATGTTTCATTCTTTTTGTAATAATAATTATGAGAGATTTCATTGCATTCAGGTATGGGATGATGTTAAAGCTCGTTATCCTGATCTGAAAATATGGGAAATTAGTCGCATCGTTGGTCAAATGTGGAGAGATTTACCTGAAGAAGACAAACAAAGCTATTTTGATGCATTTGAAATTGAAAAAGTATGTATTTGTACCTTATAAGTGATTAAATACTAAAACATTTTATCACATAGAGCGAATATAATGAATCATTAAGAACCTATCATAATTCTCCAGCTTATCAAACTTGGATCTCATCTTTAAAATCTAAAGGTATTTTTCAAAGTTTTGTTTTGAATTATAACGATACTTATTGTTTAGCGCTCAAAGAACACGAAGAACGTGACACTCATAAACGGAAAAATAAAAAAGGAAACAACCATGTATGACATTAATGTTGTTATTGATTTTTATTAATCCATTTTTATCAATATCAGGGTTTTAATTCACCACAAAAAACTGATGGAAGAGTCAGTTTACAATCACTAGATTCCGAACTCGATGATGATGATGACTATTTTTCAATGAAACATTTAGCTGCTGCTCGATTCTATCGTAATCATAAATTGATTACCGAAATCTTTAGTGATGTGGTTGTTCCCGATCCACGTTCAGTTGTTACAAATAATCGGTTACAGATATTGCAAAGACAAGTTGAATCATTGAAAATGCATCAGAAAAAATTGGACGAAGAATTACAAAATCTTAAAGACAAATTTCAAGAAAAGAAACGTACAATTTTAGATTCTGGTGAGATATTCACAAATGAAATGTGTAAACGATTTAAATCAAAACCAGTTAATGAAGCTGGTTCATATGCCAATGATATGGCAGGCATGATATCGGTTCCCAAATCGATACATAAGATTGTAATCATTCCAAGCGGTAGAGGAATTCCAAGCGTTAGAAACAATAAAAATGGAAGCATTTCCGGAGTATTGGACGTAAGAGTGTAAGCAATCGATTTCTTCAAATTGTCAAATATTACACGACCTTCCTCAATTCCAACCACAATGGAAGCAAAGTTATCGTCTAAAAGAATCATATCGGCTGCTTGTTTCGATACATCCGAACCGGTGATACCCATAGATATTCCAATGTCAGCTGTCTTCAAGGCTGGAGAATCATTGACACCATCTCCCGTTACGGCCACAATTTCACCCTTTCGTTGAAATGCTTCTACAATAAGCATCTTTTGTTGTGGAGAGGTACGAGCAAATACAATCTCATTGTATATTTCTATCACTTGATCTAAGCCATCATTGCCAAGTTCCGTAATTTGTGTATCGGTTAATACAATAGACTTAAAGCCCTTTTGACTTGTAATTTCCGATGTTTTAGCCGATTCAGCAGGTTCATATGTGTCACTCTCTATTTGGTAAATATGAAAGAATTTGATATTATGAACATCTATCTAATTTTTGGTTTTATACTTGCCAGATAGAATGATATCCACTGAATTTGCAATTGCTTTTGCAGTGATTGGATGATCACCAGTTACCATTATCACTTTGATTCCAGCATCTCGACATTTATTGACAGCTAAACGAACATTTGGTCTTGGAGGATCGACCATCGAAATTAAGCCAATAAATTGAAAGTTGTTGGTTGGAAAATTAGTTTTTTCTACATCGAATCCATATCCTAATGGAAATTCGGTTTTGGGAAGTATTTTCCAACACATTCCGATGACTCGTTCACCCAAACCACCCAACGATTCATTTGCTTTTTCATATAATTTTGTGAAGGTATCCTCAATTGAATGTTCACCATCATCTAATCGATACGTGGAACATCTTTCCAAAATTCGTTCTGGCGCTCCTTTCATACATATTAGGTAGTGACTCTCCTTTTGGTTGAATTGATGAATTGTAAGATGGAATTTGTTGCTTGAATTGAACGGAATTTCGCTTATCAATGGAATCATTTCGCGAACATTTTCCACTGATAAATTCATTGTGATTGATTCTATAAATTTCAATATTGCTGATTCGGATGCAACACCAATTGTAAGTCTGTAAAAAATGATACAAATTGATTAATTTTTTAACAATTCATTTGCAGAACATTTCCGACATCTACCTTTGATGCGATTGATTTGGTCGAAATACGGCTTTGCTACAAAGACAACAAATAAGTTTTGCAATATCGAATGTTGTGGATGTTTGAATGCTATTAATTGGAAGCTCTGCTGGATCGACATCAACCGCTTCAATTACATTGTTTGAGACCCACAAATGTGAAACTGTCATCCGATTTTGGGTTAATGTACCCGTTTTATCACTGCAAATTGTCGATGTTTCACCAAGCGTTTCGACACTCTGTAAATTCTTTACCAAACAATTTTTTCTAGCCATCGTTTTTGCTGATAATGTCAGACACACGGTTAAAGTTGCCATCAAACCTAGTAAAAAACGGCATTATTACAAAAAAAAAAAAGAATTTTTCAAGATAATACCTTCGGGTACATTTGCAATGATATAATGCTTATAAAGAAGACAACACTCTCAATAATAGTTGTACCGGAAATCAATGATAAACTCATGAAGACGATGGCAATAAAGATAGCAAATATGGTAACAAAATTAATAAAATGTTGGATCTCTAATGCAATTGGTGATTGTACATGTTCCAGGTTTCCGGTTAGACATGCAATTCGTCCAATTAATAGAGATAATTAATTATTTTAAAACGCTATCAATAATGATGGTATACCTTCAGAGATTCGAACATCGGCTGGAACACGATCACCTGCTTTTATTTCCACAATGTCTCCGACCACTATTTGTTCGGAATTGATTTCACTCTTAATTCCGTTTCGAATAACCGTTGCTGATTGTGGTATAAGTTTGTTGAATGAATCCATAATTGCCGATGATTTCGTTTCTTGAGTAAACGAAAATATACCAATAAAGAGAACAACAATCAATAGGATAAATCCAAGATAAAGCTAAACGAAATACGATTAATTTATGAATATACTTGAATTTATAATACAAATAATTACATTGTCTGCGGTAAATATTTCAAAACATGCCATTATGAGGAAAAGGTTTAAATAGACGGCGCACTATTTACACATAGGTGGTTTAAAGCCGATCAGAGATAGTTGAGGCACACGTTGGTCTGTGTTCCTTTCTGCTCGCCACCAACAACTCAATTCGGCCAAGTCTTGGTTGGATCTGTTTTTTGGTTGTTTTTAGTACTTTTTTCAAACAAATTTCATCAAATTAAAACGTAAGTACCTTCAGAAGTTACACATTTTTCATTTGAATCATGTCTTGCATTTGTTGTTATTGTTTTGTTGACAAAATATGCATTGTTTATTTATTGTCATTAATGTATTTCATTCTTTTGATCAGTTCGTAATGGCTCCAACTGATAAGAAGTCCAAAAAGGCCCTCGAGAGCATCAACTCTAGGCTGGCTCTTGTTATGAAATCGGGAAAGTACAGTTTCGGCTACAAGCAAACATTGAAAGCTCTCCGATTGGTACTATTGTTTTATTAATTTTATAATACCAAATCTTATTTCAATTTTGTTTATTCTATAGGGCAAAGCTAAGCTTGTTATCATCTCGAACAACACTCCACCACTTCGAAAGAGTGAGATCGAATATTTTATCAAAGTTACTAGTTACTAGCCCGTTTGGGGCGCTAAAGTGTAAAATGGCTATAGTCTATGGCTATAGTTCATCTATCTCTTCCTAATAGTAACCAAGACTTGGGTAAGTGAGAATAGCAATAGATGATTTAAAATAATAATGCTATTATACTGAAATAAGGCTTTGTTTTGAGCAGTTTATGTGCAAGACTCGAAGCGATCGCTCCATTTATCCCACTTTTGTGTCCTATTGTGAATCTTAAAATTGTAACAAAAACAACATGAACAACAAAAACTTGGAAGATATAATCAATGTTCCATGCTTTTATGAAGAAATGAAATTTTGTGACAATTCAATCTTGCGATTGGTTTACCGGTTTACCGAGTATTTTGAAAAATATTTTGGTTTGGGTTGTCCCATCAATTGTAACAACACCAAATTTGGTTGCTGTCCTGACATGAATACGATTGCAACTGATGTGAATCATTTGATTGGTTGTCCAGTTGAAGTGTTACCAACAACGACTACAACTACGATGGCACCACCAACTACCACCACATTGATTCCGATGCTTGATGGAGTTGGTAGTGGAAAGTCCGATCCGATGACCACAATTGGAACAATCGATTGTGCTACCACAACATATGGTTGCTGTCCCGATGGTTGGAATTCAGCTAAAGGTTCAAACATGGAAGGTTGTGACGATGAAGACGGTTCCGGTGATGGATCAAATCTATTTACATCTACACTATCATCAATACTCAATACGGTTTATAGTGTGATGGGACCAACCACTTCAGAGCCTCGTACTATTGGTGAAGAATCTGATGATTGTACATTGTCACCGTTTGGTTGTTGTCCAAATGGTAAAACCAAAGCAACGGGTGAACGTTATCTTGGTTGTACTTGTGAAGATTGTAAGTATAATATTTATGTAATGTTGATTAACATCGAATTTAATGAATTTTTCAAATTCTTAGATCCATACGGTTGTTGTCAAGATCGTTATACACCGGCTGGTGGAGAAAATTACGGAGGCTGTTATTGTAATCGAACATTGTACGGTTGTTGTCCAGATCAGGTGACACCGGCAATTGGTGAAAATCAAGAAGGTTGCAATTGTGAATCGTCCAGTTTTGGTTGCTGCTCCGATATGGTCACATTTGCACGTGGACCCGATTCATATGGTTGTCCATGTGATACATTGGTGTTTGGATGTTGCCCAGCTTCATCGATACCTGCTAAAGGACCCAATTTTGCCGGTTGTACTTGCGCTGAAACGCCATTTGGTTGTTGTGCTGATGGAATTACCGTTGCATATGGACCAAAATTTGAAGGATGTCCATCTGGCCCATCATTGGATCTAAAGCTTGCGTCCGAAGTTTGTTCACTTCCAATGGAGATTGGACCGTGTCGAAACTTTTCGGTGAAATGGTATTTTGATGTATCCTATGGTTCATGTAATCATTTCTGGTATGGCGGCTGTGAGGGCAATGGAAACGTGTGAACGTGCTTGCGTCAAACCGGAAGGACCAGAACGGTGAACATTGCCCAAGATTAGTGGACCATGTAACTCATCTCAAGAGGCTTGGTATTTCGATACTACACAAACGCGATGTGACCGATTCTTATATGGTGGATGTTTGGGCAATACTAATCGTTTCGAAAGTTTGGATCAATGTAAGGAACATTGTGTTCATCAAGCTGGTGCACTCAATCCTTGCGAGCAACCAGTTTCTGCTGGTAAGTTATTTTAGTTTTTATTAAATAACATTTGAATTAAAAATCTATTTTTAATTTGACATAAAATAGGACCTTGCCATGGAAACTATCGTCGATGGTATTATCGTAAGGAAGAGGGCCGTTGTCGAGAATTTAATTATGGTGGCTGTCAAGGTATTCAGAACAACTTTCAAAGTGAAACCGAATGCCGATCACAATGTAATGAACCACAATCATACGAAATTTGTGCTCTACCAAAAGCTGAAGGTCCATGTTTGGGCAACTTTCCGCGTTGGCATTTTGATCAACAATCGAACATGTGTCGTGAATTTACCTATTCCGGTTGTGAGGGCAATCATAATCGTTTTGTGGATCGTGAATCTTGTGAACGAAAATGTAACAATACGATTCCGTATCAATATGCACCAGGATATCCGTACCCAATGGCACCGAGACCACCAATGGTGGATCATAGTCAGCAACCATCATACAATTATGAATCGGTTTGTGCATTACCGAAAGCCGAGGGACCATGTCGAGCATCAATCATTCAATGGTACTTTAATTCAGTCAATCAACGATGTGAACGATTCTATTATGGTGGATGTGAAGGCAATGCCAATCGTTTCAATGATCGTGAATCATGTGAACGTCAATGTATTGCTCCATCTTCATCCATTTCAGCATCATCATCTGATCCATGTTTGGAGACAAGAGATTATGGTACTTGTTCCGATTATTCCGAACGTTTCTACTATGATGTCGAAGATCGTCGTTGTCATCGCTTCTACTATTCCGGATGTGGCGGTAATCGTAACAATTATGCCACCTTGGAAGAATGTTATGCACGTTGTGAACGACCGAGAGAGGTTACTACAAGTTCAACAACGGAATCAACTATTGTCGGTGGTCAATTTCAAATCGATTTTTGTTTTAAAGAAGCTGATAGTGGACCATGTCAAAATCGGAATCAAATTCGATGGTATTATAATCGACGCGATGGCGTATGCAAAGAGTTCATCTATGGTGGATGTGGCGGAAATGAGAATCGTTTTGAATCGCAATATGAATGTCAAACCAAATGTTGGAATTCCCAAGACATTTGTGGATTGTAAGTTTATATTTGTTTCACATTACCTTTGTTTCACTTTATTCAATCTATTTTTTTCTCTTTAGACCTGTTGCACGTGGTTCTTGTTCTCTTAATTTTACGCAATGGTTCTATGAATCACATTCGAACGAATGTTTTGAATTTCAGTACAGTGGCTGCCATGGAAATGCCAATCGATTTTCATCGAAACAGGCATGTATCAATCAATGTCGAACCGTTGGTGCCAGTGATCCTAAACATGGACCACAATCGGCAATGACCGTACCACAACGAACGCCGGTACCGCCAAGCATCACCATACCGGAACAATGTCGTTTACCACGCGAATCGGGACCGTGTCACGGATACTATCAACGATGGTACTATTCGATGGAGAATCGGCAGTGTCAAATGTTTATTTATGGTGGATGTGATGGAAACATGAATCGTTACAATACATTCGAACATTGTGATGCCGTATGCAATGGTTGAAGAGGGTCCACATGAAGGGGATTCGCGTGAAGTGATTTGCAAATTGTCAGTTGAATCTGGTCCGTGTGAAGAGACACGTGCACGTTGGTTCTATGATGCTGGTAGTCATACTTGTCTACCATTTGCATATGGTGGATGTTCTGGTAACAAGAATCGTTTCAAAACCTATGAAGAATGTATCAGTTTTTGTGGTGGCGTACTTTCCAAGGAGATGCATCCACCGATGGCACCACAACCGGAGATTCCATCACAATCGTCATATTAATATACCAGAAAGATATTCATTTTTACTGACATCTGCTAAAACGCGAATAAAGTATTATTATTATTAAAATGTATTTTTTAAATCAAGTTTTATCAATTATTTAACCCTTATTATTGATAATAGTTTAATTGAACATGATATTAACGATTTATCATTTTCAGTTTTTAATTCACTTGACAAGAGTCGATCAAATTCGATGACACCATCTGGTCAATGTCGATTTGCACCATTTATCATGTGTATTCAAGATTCAAGTCAATTGTTTAATTTTTCTGTAAACGTTCTTTAAATAAACGAATTATTTCATTTTTTTAATCAACGTCCATTTTACGAATGGGAAAGCGATCCCAAATTCAGCAGTATTTCGATTTTACTGCCAGATGGAGCTACAACTCAAAACCATGCACGGTGACACACAGCGGTGCTGTTGTTTCCGTTACATGCTTTGGTGGCTTTCTATCTCATTCGAGTCTGTTTTTCTGCCATTCAAGTGCTCGTTTTACTTAGCGTGAGTCAACAATTCATTCCAATCATTATACTCGATTGCATTTCAACTTTTTTTTATTATCCATAATGGAGAATCAATGTCATAATAAAAATGACAAATTGATTACAACAATCGTAAAAACATCATCCTCTTCGGAAAGCGAAGATACTATAGAAGATACTCCGCAAACACTTCATTGGGTCGCCGATAGCTCAGAAGAAAATAAAAGTTTTCCTGATTGTAATCAAGATAATGATGATATAAATGAAATTGAACTTTATGTCAAGGTTTTAAATCAATTTATTATCTGTTAGTATTGACAATACCCAACTTTTGCCAATTTTTATTTTATTAACATCATTGTTTTTTTTTATTTTAGTATCAAGTTGTGAAAATCCAAATCCAATAGAAGTTATTAATTCGATGATAAAAATTTTTTCATTCAAGGTTAAGACCATCAACATACTTCCAAGGGATATTTATGAAACTCAAATTGACATTTTTTCATTTATGTCTGAATTAGGATTTGGGAAAACGGCAAATGAATCAGTGGAGGAAGCATCAAGATATTTATATAGGAATCTTGAAAAAATCATTTGTTTTTTTAAATATTTTAATCATTATTATCAGGATAGTAATGAAGAGAAAATTAATTACGGTAATTTGGTGAAAACATTATCTAAAAAGAAATCAATTTTGAACCTGGAACGAACAATATTGCCTACGGGAAATGAAATAATAGTGATTAGAATTGATTGGATTAAAAAATTTTCCAATTGTCAAAAATTTCCTTTCCTTTCTTATGATGTTTTGTCAGCTAAAGTTTTTTCTTATTTGATAAAATTTTCACAAAACTTAAACATATAGTTTAATAATTACATTTTTTCATACATGAAATTGTATAAATTTTAATTTTCTATAATAAAATGATGTAGATGTCGTTTCAATGAATTATTATTTTCTTTTTAAAAAATTTAATTCAAAACTAATTGAATATTTGATACTAGATTTGGCGCTTGTTGATCAAATCATTATCCGAAACGCATTGGGTTAATATAGCCAGCAAGGCATGGACATGTCGCAATAGATTGCATTGTCTTCAAAAGGCGTGTTTAGCTTTGCCAACCCTACAATCGCCAAACTTTGTAGTATTGATAAACATATTCTTCAAATCCTTCTTCAATTTGATCAACGATGACTCCCAAACAAACAAATGTTGCCAACAAGCCTCAAGAAAAGTCCTTCAAAGATAAAGAGAAGCCTACAGAAATCCGATCCTCGAATATTAATGCTGCTAAAGCCGTATCCGATGCAATCCGAACTTCTTTGGGACCGAAAGGAATGGATAAGATGATTGAATCTCCGTCTGGTGATGTGACCATCACTAACGATGGAGCCACCATCTTGAAACAGATGCAAGTTCTTCATCCAGCAGCAAAAATGTTGGTCGAACTTAGCAAGGCTCAAGATATTGAAGCCGGTGATGGTACCACTTCTGTTGTTGTTTTTGCTGGTTCTTTGCTTGATGCTTCAGATAAACTCTTGAAGCGTGGTATTCATCCGACTGCAATCTCCGATTCATTTCAACGTGCTGCTTCAAAATCAATTGAGTTTTTAGAAGGACTTTCAATTCCAGTCAATTTAGAAGATCGTGAGACTTTGATCAAGGCTGCGGCAACAAGTTTGAACAGCAAAGTTGTTTCACAACATTCATCTTTATTGGCCCCGATTGCTGTAGATGCTGTCTTGAAGGTTCGCGAAAATAATAATGTTGATCTTCGTGACATCAAGGTGATCAAAAAGTTGGGTGGCACTTTGGATGATACTCAAATGTTTGATGGGCTTGTTTTACCACAAAAATTTGCCAATGATTTTGGTAGCAAGAAGGTGGAAAAAGCGAAAATTGGTTTGATTCAGTTTTGCGTGTCACCACCAAAAACCGACATGGATAACCAAGTGGTCATCTCCGATTACACTCAAATGGACCGCATTCTCAAGGAGGAACGCCTTTACATCTTAAACATTGTAAAACAAATCAAGAAAGCCGGTTGTAATGTTTTATTGGTTCAAAAGTCAATTTTGCGTGATGCCTTGAATGAAATGGCAATCCATTTTTTCAACAAAGCTAAAATTGCTGTGGTTCGAGATGTTGAACGTGAAGACATTGAATTCATTTGCAAGTCGATCGGTTGTCGGCCAATTGCTAGCTTGGACCATTTCGTACCCGAAGCTTTGGCAACCGCTGACCTGGTTGAAGAAATACCCGATGCAAAGTTTATTCGTTTTTCTGGTATTTCTGCCGCTAACGCTAACCGCACTGTAAACGTGGTCATTCGCGGCTCGAATAAATTGGTACTAGAAGAAGCTGACCGATCCCTTCATGATGCACTTTGTGTAATTCGTTGTTTGGTTATCAAACCAGCATTGATTCCCGGTGGTGGTTCTCTCGAAATTGAGCTTTCGCAAAAATTATCCGAGTATAGTCGATCACTTGGCGGTATCGATGCCATATGTTTCCGTGCATTTGCTGATTCCCTAGAGATTATCCCATATACTTTGGCTGAAAATGCTGGACTCAATCCCATTGCAACCGTTACCGAACTTCGAAATCGACACGCCAATGGTACTAAATATGCCGGCATCAATGTTCGACTTGGAACTGTAACTGATATTCTAACTGAAAACGTAATTCAACCTTTGCAAGTATCAATTTCTGCAATCAACCTTGCATCGGAAACTGTTCGATCATTATTGAAGATTGATGATATTGTGCACACTATTCGTTAATTATTGGACCCAATATAGTCCTACTTAATAAATTGGTTTAATCTGGTGAAATTTATGGTTGCATGAAAATGTTATTTACATTGTAAGTAATAAAAGATATTGGTTACTAAATCCAATTACCTTATAATAAATTGTTTACTAGGTTAAAAGCATTGCATACATAAAATTGCTTGGTTAGACTTGAGAGTTTACTGATGTTTAGATTTAATATAAATTGATGAATGGTTGTTTCGTTGTATATGAATAATTTGGTCATCATTGTATTGTTGATTTTTAGTTGATTAGAACTATTTAGTCTATGTCGTTCTTCCAGATGAATGCAATTCGGAAAAATATGGATGTTGCATAGCTTCGCTTGCTGATAATCGTAAACCGGGATTACAAACCAATAATTTTTGTAACAAATCACGTCCTTTTGTGTTCATCTTTGGTACAACTTGAATAAAGTTTGCCGTTGGATGATATATTGGAAATATCTTAAAGTCAGGAAGCTGGGAAACACCTGGCCAATTATCGTCTGTTGGTGTACCCAAAAGTTTGAAGATACGTTTCAATTGATCATCAACATCACTACCGGGGAATAATGGCCTGCCAGCGTTGGCCAATTCAGCGAAAATACATCCTGCTGACCAACAATCAATTGAAGTGGTGTACAATTTAGCACCAAAAAGTACATCAGGTGGACGATACCAAAGTGTAACGACTTCAGCGGAGTAGCATCGAACTGGAATGCCAAATGCACGCGCCAAACCAAAATCAGCTAACTTCAACTCTCCATTCTTATTAATCAACAAATTTTGGGGCTTCAAATCACGGTGCAAGACATTATGACTAAGTAACGAGATTCATTATAAAAAGACTTATTTAAACATTTTAATGTTTACCTATGACAAAATTCAAGTCCGCGAAGAAGTTGAAACATGAAACTTTTCACAACATCGACATCAATTTCTCCATTCAGACTATCAAAATATTTCTAAATTTGTGAAAAAAATGATCAAACAATTGATAATTTTGCTTCGAAAGATAAGGAATACCTTTAAATCTTGGTCGCAATGTTCAAAAACTAAAGTTAATTTTTTGTCGCTATGCATTACATCACAAAGTCTGAAGCGATAAAAAATGGTAAGCAATTAAGTTACTAACTTAAAAGTTCAAACCAACCTGACTATATTTTTATGTTTCAGCTCCCGAAGGAGACAAATTTCACGTAACGCGGACGAGGGAACACCTTCGTCATCATCATCAAGCCTTACCCGTTTCAAAGCCACAATTTCACCGGTTTCTCGATTTTTTCCTTTGAACACAGTTCCATAGGTTCCTTCGCCAATTTTCTCTAACTTTTCATACTTCTGCATAATTTTGCTTTTTGGAATAAATTTGGCATTAATAATTCCTACTCTTCAGATGGATCGAAGCTGGAACGTAAATCGGGTAAATCCGGTTATTGGAGATTATAAATAAAGGGCCATTCGCAGATGACATTCACAACAAATCGCACGCAAACTGTGCCAGTATATTTTTATTATGACATGAAACTGCAAAAGATGATATTTTCGACCCATTTGCACGCTAACTTATTTATCCAGCTGTATTCATTCCAAATAACAAAGGAAGATGTTTATTTTATGTCTAAAACCATTGGCAAAATGTCACGTAAACATCGATTATAAAAATGGCAATGTCGTGCATGATTGACCATAAGTCAAGTTACACTACTCAACAGTCGGTATTTCGGATTCCACCGTACATGTAATGCATTCATTCGGTGATGGTGACAGGCTGGATTTATTTTGTTCAAGTAATACTTTTCTTAGTTGCAGAGGAAATTGTACAAATTATGGCAATAAACCGAGTTTGCTATCTACGACCTGATCCTACTTTTCCCATCGATCATGTGATTCAACAAGGCCTGTGTACACATATCATTATTGCTTTTTGTATTATCGATTCAAACGGGGAATTATCCCCTAATGATTCGTTGAAAGAAATGTGTATAAAATGTCGACAAGCAATCGAAAAGAATGGATCTTTTGGTACAAAATTGATGATTTCTATTGGAGGTAAGTGATTTAGAATATAATAATTAGCTAATAATTTTTATTTATTTCTTTTCAGGTGGAGGAGGTAAAACAATTATTTCCAATTTGAACAGAATTTATTTTTGATGATCATCATTGCTGTAAATTCTTGTTTTCATATTTTCAGCTGGTGGCTTTGAGCTGGCGACCTCTACTGCTGAAAATCGAAGTCGATTTGTTCTTTCAATTTTAAACTTTATCCGCCAATATTCATTGGATGGCATTGATATTGATTGGGAATTTCCTTCATGGAATAAAAACCTTTCACGTCGTGTAGAACGAGTCAATTTTGTTTATCTTTTAAAAGTAATTATTTCAAATAATGATTGAACATCATATAACATATATTTTAATTTGATAGGATATTCGTGAACAATTCAACCAAATAGAAGTAATGCTTGGAAAATCATTGGTTTTAAGTACAGCCGTGGCAGCTCAACTTACAATTATACGAATGTGTTATCAACCCAAAGAAATCGGAAAATATGTGACGTTTATCAATCTAATGTCATATGACTTTTATATTCATAAATGGTATTGGCCGTTTGTTGGTCACAATAGTGCACTCCATTCTACTTCGTCAAATTTGAGTTTAGCGTCAACTTTTACTACTAAATGGGCTGCTGAATATTGGCATAGTCAAGGTGTACCGAAAAGCAAGATAATGGTCGGAATTCCAACCTATGGGAAGCGGTTCACATTGATTTCGAAGGACCGAAATCATCCGGGAGCGATTGCCACTGGTAGCAATGGAGATTGCACCTATACAGATGTTTGCATTTTCTTACGTAAACCTGAAACAATTCAAGTAAGTTGTATTTGTATTCTGTATGTTACTCAATAATAAATAATGATTAATTTTCAGAAATTTGACGATAAAGCAATGGTTCCATATGCTTTCAATGGTAATGAATGGATCAGTTATGAAAATGAGTTCAGTGCTCGAAATAAGGCTCAATGGATCGTTAATAACGGTTTTGGAGGTGTAATGTTATTCAGCCTGAATGCGGATGATTATAAACTACGTTGTAAGGATGAAATCTTTCCCATTCACAGTGCTGTTCGAGACGAGCTTATCGCACATGAAACTACATTTAATGTCTGAACAGTTGTGTTTGCCTGACAACTAATTATTGAACTTATCCATCGTATTTCCATATTTTTCGTGCCTTTTGTCCACACATATTTCAATGCAATTTTAATTCAAGGTCATCATTTTAAATAGAATATTCGTGATTCAAGTTATTGGCTGTGCGTTGCATTAATTGCGAACCTAATTGTAATTAGTCATCAACTCAACAACACTGTGGCATGCATACACACACACACACACTCACATCTGCTCGAATGGGAACTCTTTGGATCGCGAGACATTCGAACATATTGGCTGATCAAACTTTAAATTGGTGACCTTACCAGGCAACGCCTGTGCCAGCCGCAATCAGCGCCCAGTCTCTAATTAATCCGCCCAATGGCATGTGGCAACTCACGAGCCATGTCGTCATTACCTTAAGGTGCATACCGTAAGCATACAATCAATGAGACCATAATCGGCTTGAATCGTGAAAGTGAAATAATAATTGAAAGTTTCTATCGGTTCATATGATTGGATCATAGCGTGAATTGAACGAATATATCACCCATCAAAAGAAAGGTCAAATTGAGTGTCTCCATCATTCGTGTCATTGCTACGGTTCCATTGGTGAACTTAATGGTTGTGTGAGTGGGAGGCGCACTAATAAAAAAAACAATCTTTCACGTGGGTGGTATTGGCACGTCGATCACAATGTTCCGTCACTCTATTGTGTATTTGTGTCCGTGCAAATTGGTTGTCACCAAAAAAAAAAAAAAAAAAGAAGTCAACCTCCAAATAACATCTAATCTGATGAGTAGGGTCATATGGTAAACTTGGTTTGAGTTTTATGTTTGTTATATTCATCTATTCCCATCATCATCATCATCATAATCGTCTTATGTCGAATGGTCACCTTCAACCGATTTCTGTCTATCAGTTGCATCAATCTATAGTCGTATTGGTCATGGTGTCGTTTATGTTCAAAAATCAACCGTCTGTCGCGCTAATGAAATTGAACAAACTGATGGTCGATCAATACGACAATATATTTATATATTCCCGAAATTGGCCTTTGTCGGTTACATTTGCTTTGAATCAATTCGAGTGGGAGGAATTGTGCAAATGTGTGTTGTGTTGTGTTGTGTGCTTTCGCCCATCATGTAAACAGATGCCACAAATTCTCACGCTAATTGCAGTTCGATCCACTTCTAATTAGTTTATATAAAGCCCAATTCTGTGTATACGATATGAGAAGAAAAGATGCAAAATCAATTGAACTAAAGAAAAAAAAAGTGGGTCTATCGATGATGAATTAGGGCGGCCTCCTCCTCATTCTTGTGAACCGAAACAGAAACGTTTTTGGTCTAACAAATTGGTTTCGTCCATATTCATAACTTTATTATTGGCATACTTATATTTGGTTGTTGAGACTTGTATTTGTTGAGACCAGGCCACCAATATGCATTCCACAAGTATTACATTGATGGAAGAAATCAATTTGGTTCAAACATTTTTAAACAATTTTCAGACTAATCTACGACGCAAAGATTAACCTGAATTGGTTTATTATGGCGGAACGTTATGAATGTTTATAAGAATAGCCTCTTATATTTGTATATATGTGTATGAATATCAATAGATTCTGGTTGTACTCATTTCCTGTTTATCGAATGACGCCATCGAATTGAGGGAGGAAACTAACGAGTTCAGAGTTCTCTCTCTCATCATACATTTGGAGCCACTCTTTATCATCGGTTTTTTTCTATTATAGGGATTTTTAAAATGAAACTATGTTAGCAAAATTTTAAACTTGGATTATAAACCTGAATCGATATATTATAATACTTATATATATGAGAATCGAATGAGACAAAATGACCAAACGATGAGTATGCATTGAACTATAGTAGAGCTTTTTGTTTTATGATTTTAAGATAAGATAAAAACAAAATACATATATATGATGCTACTTTCACCATGATCATTGAAATGTTCGCCATCCCTGCATTTCAATCGTCATTGTCTGCTTAGTATCTTTTCTACGATGTGCGCCTACACTCGCAACCATTATTTATGGCACCTACAAAACTATTTTTTTCGACGCCCAACTTTGTGGCCACATTTTGAGTTGATATTCTATATTCCGTTATTCATTTTCCACTATTAACCTGACACATTGTTTGGTGGTGATGATGAAGCAGCAATTTCAGAAACAGATCGTCTACGTCGAAGTGCAACGTTTTCCTCCAATAAAAGCGTTCATCATTTCGGTCGACAAGTACAAACATGATACAACTCTCTCTTTCTTTGGTGATATGACTTTCCATATGGTCCTTCATAGAATCTACATATTTCATGTGTGTGTGTGTGTGTGTGAGTGCAAAGGAAACAAATGTTTAAACATCAATTCTCAAATGGGGTAAGTCATTCTTGTCGTCCATTGTTCAAACGTATCTCTGCCCAATACTCAAATGATGGTGTTTGGTTGATTTCAACAAAATGTCTGGATTGGTGACAAACCATTTGTATATAGCATGTTTCATAATTGTTTATAGCTTGTTAGCATCAATCGTTGTCAAATAATCATGTCGATCAAGGAAGCGTGAATCATCTTTGTTTTTTTGTTGTTGTTATTGCAATGATGACAACACTCCACCCCGCAAATTATCCAGTTATTAATATTTGTTTATCATAAGTGATGATACCACTTGTGACTGATATTGCCATTGCAATATTCTTTGACAATTGTGCATAGAGAATGGTCTATTCATTTATATTATAATAAAATAAAAACAAAAATTCTATGATGAAGCACATCGACCTGTGTCGAGTGTTTGTTTGCCAATTATGGTCACCTTCTCGACCAAAAAGCGACAACATTGTTCTTAACCATCGTTATGTTTCGGCACATTTCGACGATTGTCGTACAATCTTGCCAATTCGTTTGCTGTTGCCGCCGTCGACGTCGCCGCCGCCGCCACCAAAGAATGGAACAGCAACGATTGTTAATGTTTACGTTATTATTGCCTCGTTTCAAGTTGATTCGTATGCAATCCACACACACACATACACACAAATTCATTCATGGATGGTTGTAAATTGGTAACATATTAGTGTTATATAACGTCAACCATAACCCGCCATTGAATGGATCACTTGCTCTTTGTCTGCTCTTCCTCAAATCGACCAATACGAATCGATTCTGGCCAATTATTTTATGTTTATGTTCTGGCTAATTAAAATAAAACACAATGTCGGCATATTATACACAGACATTGTCCACAGACACTGATCTGTGTGATGCAATATCAATGGGTGCATCCTTTTCTTTCTCATAAATCATTCTTCATGTTATTCATGCAATTATACTTCTACATTTTAATGTTCAATTCATAACTATATGATCGATAAATATGTATAATTTTTTTTGAATCAATTACACGACTAATAGACCATTGAATCATTGTTGAACCAGAAATCTGTGCAAACATTACGTGTTTTCTAATGGCAAGCAATAAAAAAATTCAAATTCATCTATCTATATGCAAGGGTTAATGTGAAACCATAGCAATCTGTACAGCGAACTTCTCTGCATTGTTTTTTCAAATATCTTGAGCGTGGAGAGCAAATAGACAAGCATTATCCTCTCAACATTCATAGATTCTTTTGTCGATCCGACTCTTCTCGGAAAGTTACCAAAACTTTTCTAATCATTTTCTTAATTTTACGTATCTGTAAATGATATTAACAATTTTACATATAAGTCTATTGAATCACAGTCACACTTGACCGATTACCAATGGCAACAGTTGTGTAAGGTTTACGAAACCGTGTGAGGGATAAACATTGACCGGCTCGGTTATGTAGATGTTTTTGGGGACATGTGGCATTCGTACTCGTGCCCATCGGTAATCGACCTAATCCCTGACTTATGTGTGCGGCAAACGAACGGCCAAACACCACAAGACAAACATGGACACATGTCCACGGCCACAATATAAGTAAGTGCCCATTGATCCCATTGGACATTGGGCATTTTTAGTCTCCATATCGAATGTCGATTCGTTTCCGGCATAATAGAAGTTGTTGCTTCTTATGTTGTTCGTTTCGTTCTTTTTTTAGTGTGAACATTTAAAAAAACGAGTATACTTCATCCACTATAGTTGTTTCAGTACTGGAATGTAACATACGACATTGGTGAACTTTCTTATCCCCACTCTCAACTGGACCAATAGTGGTAAAGTCCGTTAGTATGTTTGTGTGCGATGCATCCTAAAACAGTAGCTCTCCGTTGTGACATTGTGAGGCACAAGTGCCATGAAACCAATTGACACTTGGTTGAGACACGCGCGCGCGCGCAAGGTCCGGAAATACATCTGGCGATCGTAAGCCACACACATGTGTTCAACTCAAATCACATTAACAAACAAACTCAATCGTCACCCAACAGACTCAACTGTCTGTGAATCGATGTTGTCCTCTCATCTTCATTCTTGGTGTCTTTGAAATGTCTGATGATGGTGTCTGGTGTCATATATCACCTGGTCATATACCAATTACTACTTAATAAATGTGATGACCTGCCTTGATTCGTTCAGTTGATCAGAATGTTGATCATTTTGTGGTGGCACGCAATGTAGTGTCGACTTTCCAATTTTTGTAGATAGAATCCAATTAATTACCTAACTAATGTTTTGATGCCAAGCAGATGTTGCCAAACAACCGAATGGATCAATTCAATTGAGGTGAACATCGATTTCAAATCACACCGTTTGAAGGTGTCGAGATTCGAGTACTAAAGTTGTATAATAGTAGTTTATAGTTGACCGCGTGCTTTGCATATTCATCGTTTTACGATAATAATAATAATAATAATTAAGGTCGACCCTAACGTTGACAACCCGAATCAATTGAACGTGATAAAGTTTTGACTCTATTGCTTTTTGGCATGGCCTTCGATCCAAAGATGACGATCATTCATTGTCGCAGATGTTACCGTTGCTCATTCATTTTAATTTGCTTTTTATTGCTTCACTATTTGTCTGTCATTGGTCTGTCGCCGTTCCAAATCACCTTCTCCCCCCTCTCTAAGTTCGCGCAATGATCGTTTCCTTTCATTGTGTTTTGTTTTGTGGAAGTATTTCCCATCCTTACAATTGCTTGATCCATGGAAGCGCATCTTGTTCGGTTCATTTGCACAAGAAATGGTCCGATACCCTCTTTGCTTGATACAAAATGTGATCAAATCGAGCACAGCGGGCCATCCTTGTCAGACGTTCGACGACCGCATGACCCAAGACCCAAGACATTGTCACGTGCCCGACGTGCGTCGCGCTTTCTTTCGTTATCCTTCTTTCATTTCATTTCGTTCGTTCACTCAATTTCTCGACCTCGACACACACACACACACACACACACACACACGACCTCATTTATCGATTGTGTCCGATTGAGCCCTTACTACCACCAATTGGACATACGCAACCTATTATGACTTTGCAACCTCACAATCTACCTTCTGTCGAGATGTTGCCAATGAATACCTTTGAATGAATAACTGAATGAATCAATGAATGAATGAACGGCACGAGTGTTGCCAAATGATATGAATGGAGCTTAGAGAACAACGAACTTCCATTGATTCCGAATTACCTAAGATGATTTATCCCCAAAACAAGTCAAGATGAGTTTGAGATGGTAAATGGCAATCCCCTTTCGGCACAAATCAAGGAACCGCATGTTGTTGAGTTAGTTGATTTAATTGAACGAGACATAATTGTCTCACGATACCGTTACGGCGATAATTATTTCAGACCACACCGTACCATCATCAAACATTTTTTGATGGCACTGATTTTTCTTTAATATATATTTTGCATTCTCCCACAATATGCCTTTACAAACAATTAAACTAATTAAGCCTATTTGGCGACATCCGAAAATATCCCATTGTTGTGCAAATTAATTGGATGTAGCCCGTTGTTCGTTCGAAGTCGCCGCGGTGTCCTTGTGTCTTGAGCCATTGTTAGGCAACCTCCTGACCATGGGAATGAGACACATAATCTACCTATTTATCGTCTTCTTCTTCTTCTTCTTTGACTTTTTCTTATTCTTAGTTCACTGGTCTTTGTCCGGCAGCTGCAATGTGTGGACATCGTCGATGATCTGGTCAACCTGGCCACAATCATCCACACACACATTTCTTGATTCGGGAAGACATGGGCCGTCTTGTTCGAACAACTTGGTCCATTTTGGCTTGTGGACATAGTCCATTTCTTGACATATGCTCAAGCGCGTGTCTCCACTATTTTTTTCTCTTAAATTACCAGACGTTTGCGCACGAACCGCGCACGTCTGGTTTCATCTTCAGCTGCCTCCAATGGCCTTATCCCGGTACGCAAGTTGGCACACGGCAGCTGTTGGTCTAATTGACTTGAGGGCATACGAAGAAAGTGCAAACAACAAATATTAAGGTGGTGGTGGTGGTGGTGTTGGAGGTTGTTTCCTCTCTTCTCCTCCTTATATACTTCCTTTCATAGTATTATTTTAAGTGAAACGCCACAAGAAATCTGCAAGTGACGCGTGCTCTTGCAATCAGCCACGTGCCATGTGGCCGAGAATGAGAGTGAGAGAGTTCGTGGACTTAAGACATGTAAGCTGCCAAGAAAGTTTGGCGGGCAGATGGAGAACACAGTCACAAACGTTTCGGACCACTTCTTTGCTACCGTCTGTTCAATGATTTCACTCAATCTTTTTTTTCTCGCTCTTTCTCTCTAACCCTCCCACCATTCTTTGGTGTTGGCCACTTGTTCCAACGACAATCATCCATTGTCATTTTTGAATCAATAGTTCTTGTTCCGTTTCTGTTCAGGAAGTTGTAAGATGAACGGATGAATCGAACGGATGAATTGATTCACGAGAACATGATCCATTCGATACTGAATCGAACGACGACAACGACCAATGTCGGTCGACAGCATATGGTTCGACACTATCGTATTTTATGCATTTAGAAGTGTGCCCAACTGGTCTAACTTTATTATTATTATGTATTGACATTGGTCTTGTCCTTTTGCCTAATATAGGTCATTAGGGTCACCTTGTGATCCTTACGCGCGCGCGCGTGTGTGGATCGTGTTGTGTTCAAATACTCGCACTTGGTTGCAATAAGTCACAATGTGTCGCAGGTCGATTTGTTCTTCATTGTATCCGTACACTTTTCGATCAATTGGACTCGATCTGTGTCAGCAGTGTCACGAGTTACCAGTTGCACCCTTTTATTGTGGCCAAGTGGCCATTTCCGAACCAAGTGACCTTACTCTTTCTCTCTCTCTCTCTCTCTCTCTCTCTCTCTCTCTCTCTCTCTCTCTCTCTCTCTCTCTCTCTCTCTCTCTCTCTCTCTCTCTCTCTCTCTCTCTCTCTCTCGTTCTCCCCTTCTTTTGTATATTGACCAACGGGTCCTAGCCTTGAACTTCCTATCCTTCATGTCCGGCAATGACCAACTGATTGATGTCATTCAAAAATTATCCACTCTTCCAACACTTCCACCCCCTTCATGACCATGAACTTGAAACTAGCCTTTTAATGTGGACCAAATAGCTTGTTCCGGTTCACCTTATTATTCCCATCCATTGTTGACACAATGAAAATTGTTTTTTACCCGCTTTCCTCTCCATTATTATTATTTGTATTTTGTTGTTATGCTTATTTCCCAAAAAAAAACGTATTTGGAGCACCATTTGTCGGACGAGGAGGATAAAGCACAAAATTAGTGCCAATCGTTCGAACTAAACTGTCCGCATTCGAACGGCGGAAAGAAGGGCCACAACAGATTGCATCATTAGAGAGAGGCAAATGTAGGGCACTAAGAGCAATCGGTGCAAGGTCGCCTGGAGATAGTTCACTTCGGATCTCTCTTTAATATGATCCAAACCAGTCCCTAGGTGTGACTTACGTGCACATCTCAATGTGACACTCTCTTTCTCACTTTGAATCGATGTCTATAGCGCGTCATGCTATGCTATTGCATATAAACGGAACGATCTCGAGCCAGACCTAGACAGCTGTTTTGTTACGAGTTTACTTGTCTTTGGCGGGTTTCTCCTGTTCGGTTTTTTTCCTTGGCTTGCCTCCGAAAGTTCTTTTCGGCGATTGGTGCGCACCTGGCGATTGTGGTAGTCCTTTTTTATGATGACGATGATGGTGATGATGGTGGTGGTGAAGGTGATCGAGGATTTCCTTCCAATCTTCATTGAATGTGTGTCCTTTCATTTGACTGGCTAATTACCCTTTTGCGCGAACGATGTGTGTTTTGTGCGTAACGAATAACGGCAATGTTTTAGCCGCAAAAAAAACTGACCCAAAGCATATGGCACATTGGCAAACAACAGCAAAAAAAATGAATCGAGTATTGATCCGGTCGAATAGAACGCGTTCTCAAAACACGCGACAGCAAAAAATGACTTGTCTTTCCGGTGTTGAAACGCGTATGTGTTTTGTCTAGAATCGGTTCGGTATCGTGGCTAGACAACTGTCCGTCAACGAATCAATCAGTGCGTCACCGAAGAATGAAGGGATCCGTGCACGAGTTGCCATTTGTGGCACGTGTTCCATGTGTGTGTGCAGGCACTTTTTTTACTCTTATCCACCAAAATTGTCCTTGTCATCATCATCATCATTTGTGACCGTATGAATGGTTCGGGCAGGTGATCTCACTTAACCGTTACGAGCACATTTACTTTTTTGTTGCTATACCTAAAGAACAATATTGATCGCCATCACCGTAATTAAATTAGTTGAGACTAGAACTAAAACATGTATTTCTTATATTTTTTGTTGTTGTTGTTGTTGGAAGTGATTTGTCGCACAAGCACACCATTTGCCATTCCAAGTGATTAGACCCGATTGACCATTCATCCTTCCGTTTTTTTTGCCAACCAGACAGGATATGTTTTTTTGCTTACTTGTCATGTACTGCTTGACCGATCACGGTCAACACTCGACTCGATTCGTGAATTGATTCGTGTTCCAAGTGTGCAACACGTGCGAAGTCAACTATTTATTTTTTGTTGTTGTTTGTGATTGTAATGTCTAAATGTCTAAAACCGGATGCCCCCAAACACACACACACAACGATGGCACCCTGCCACAAAGCTTTTACCTTTGTCGATCGATTGAAATGCAACACAACTCCAATTATAGTTAAAATGCTAATTAATTTCGCATGCGGCAACCATGATCGTCGAGTTTGGCAATGATGAATTGGACCCTCGCATAAAAATATGATGGAAGAGAATGGAAATGGACATCCATTAGACGAGTCTATACATTTATGACAGCTCGCCCACTAGTGTCACATTTATTTACCAACAACAATATGGACCATTGTCTTGAGGTGTACTGTCTTGCCACCTTTGTTGAGAGCATCATTTGCCGACCCAAAAGAGAGAGAGAAAGAGAGAATCCAATTTGTCTCCGCTTAATTGGCCATCCTCGCCACTGATGCGTGCATTCTGAATTCTTACCCAAAACGTTGATGACACTCAAATCTAGAGAGTATCGATGTCAAGCTATAATGGTTCACATTCATTTGCTCGTCTAACATGATCGTTCATGATCATCTTGTCCGTGGTCGTCTCATTACCCACCAAAAAAAACAAAAATTGTTTGACATTTTCCACATTTGATCAGTTGCGTTAGCCATCTGCTATTAATGAACGATGCTCGATCGTTGTCTATTAGTTGCATTTGCACACACACACCAAAAAATAAGCTCATTTAGTAGTCGGACGTGTTTGACGTCTCAAATCGTTGTCTTGTGTCAAGAACAAACTTATGTTCTTGTTGTGCCGTTGCAGTCAAAGATTGAACTTCCCATTTTTAACGTTTGAAATTCAATGTGATGCTTTGGTCTGTTCACTGGCTCATTGATTCGCTACCGAATCTATGGTCGAAGTCCAATTAAGACTGATTGAAATGCAATGAGCAACACACACACACAAACGACATTCGGCGAGACACACGTTGACAATTACCTGTTGCGTGATTTTGTATGATGAATCAACTCGGCAGACCTCAGTAATGCCTCACTAGGTTCGTGCTGCATTTCAAAACCTTTGCAACACAATAATTCCGTAACACAGAGGCCACACATAATCTGTGCAAACCATTTTTTGGAATGGTGACAAATATATAAAATATATTTGGTCTCTTGTGGTCTGTCTAGCTTCATGATGTGTGATTGCCAATACTTGAACAATTGTTCCTATCATACCTATGCCATGATTTGCATCCATCTGCAGTTGCACACTAATGGATCGACTAATTATGTGCTTCGGTTGATTGATTCGATCATAGTCGACCGTTAGTGACCACAAAGGCCATCAAGCTATAGATAGATAGATCGATTGTTTTTCTTTTCTTCTTTTTCTCTTTTTGTTTGTTTGGTAATTGACTTTCAATGCACATATCCATTTTATCTAACATACACAAATTGAGAAAAACAGAAACAAAATGAAGAAAAAAAGTATAGACAATATATCTTCCTGAAAGTGCACTAACTGCCATTTTAGGTTTTTTCGTCATTTTGCAACAGATGTCTATGTATATAAACACACACATATTGAGAAGGTGCCGAAGGTAATGCTAGAAGTGTTGCCGACGTTGAAGCCTTTGTCCTCGTAGTCCGTTCAAAGGTCACCCAATAGACATCCATCGGTGCCCTTTTGCCCTTTGCCCTCTTTACATAACACAATGGCCTTTATCGGAGTGTGCCATTGGATCGATGCGAAAAGGTCACTTTGAGGACGATCCATTCGGGTCTTGCATCTCATACTCATATTAGACTTTTTTTCAAATAATCCCATGGAACATTGGGATACAAGGTTCTTGTATTGTGGATCAAATTTTGTGTGTACTTGACTACGACAAACACACACACACCGGTCATGTGGCTAGGGTCCGGACAATCCGGAAATTGTCCGATGGTTAGTACGATAGATTCCCACGGACACTTTTTTTATGGTGCTTGTTTACTTGCACTTTGCATTGTTGTTGTTGTTGTTGTGTTGCATCCGTTGGCAATCAGTCCACTATGGGAGAGAGAGAGAGAGAGAGAGAGAGAGAGAGAGAGAGAGAGAGAGAGAATCACAAAGAGTAAACAAGCTCAAGCTCATACCTGACCGTCAATGCACAAGCCTTTTGAGATGTCCAAATGCGCCAATTGGTTTTGTGTTTATGTATATGTGTGAGAGAATCAAATGTGTAGTGTGCGACATCATCACCAAAGAAACAACAAGAACAAAAAAAAATGATTGGCAATTTGATGGAGCAAGTTCTCATTGTTAATTCTCCTTTGTCAGTCCCCATTCCAGTGCTAATTGTCTACACTTTTGCCCCGTAATAATAAATATTAAAATTAATTAAACTTGAAATGCAATAAACTTTAAATAGCACTTAAATGGAGTCTATCATAAATCAATCTAAAGAGATAGCGCTATTTTAAATGAACCAACATTTTCGATGCACACACTAGGAGAGAGAGAGAGAGAAAGACGATTGCTAAGCAAATTAAACAAGAACAGGAACAAGTGGACACACACACACACACATATACATTCATTGGTCGAGATGTAGTGCATGATGTCCAAATTGCATCAACCAAAACTAGCCAACAGATTAATTCTCTGATAGAGTTAATGATGACAGATTTAATTTAGACCCATCGGATAGGATGGACAATGGAAGAAGAACAACAACGACAATAGGCATGTGAGAGGCCGGTGACGCCGCTGCATTCAATTACCGCTTGCTTCATCTCGGTACAGAAATCATTTATGATGTTGCTGATGTTGTTAATGTTCTTATGGTGGTGATGGTGGTGGTGGTGGTCCTCACCACCATCATCATCATCATCGTTGTCGTCGTCGTCGTCGTTCACCTGACGATAGAGCGCATCGATAACTGATAGATTGCACCCGACACATGGCTATATCTCTAAATGGTTATATATCCCATAAATATCTACGGACCAGAATGGTGGGCGCAATGGAATGTCGTCGTCGACGACGACCTCGACACCTGGACAAATGTGTCCATTTGATTGAATACACATGTTGGTCTTATACACACACACATGCATGCACAAGACAATAAGTTCATAATGGATGGCGACACTCCATTTATGGCATTAGACATTTAGTTGACAAACGTATGAACAAGACCGATGACAAGTACGATTGTAGTATGATGACAAATATTATGTGTGTCGACCAAAAACCTGGATTCATTAACGAGAACGATCCACGAGTATACTCGATTACGTAATAGAGTGATCGTACTTATGCAAACAACACACACATACACACACCGACAATATTGTCGATCAATGTAGGCGGTGGTGGTGGTGGTGATGGTGATGGTGATGGCGACTGTCGATGAATGGATAATAGTTTACCACTGCTTAAATGATTACAAGTGACGCTCGCCGAATGCTAACAGTAACTCCCATTAGGCAAACATCACCTCCATTCATGTTTCTTTGAGTTCGGAAGACTAGTTCGAAGCCTTGATGTAATTACTTTCCTTTCCTTTTTTTCTGGCTTTGTACATTTTATGCAAGGCCCCTCAACATTATCGAGCAACACAATTTAACACTAATCGGTAGCAAGTAGCAGTAGCCCACAAAAGTAATCGAATACTGCCTGTCCTACACATTTGAGATTTATCATTTAATGATAGTGTCGCGAATCATGACGATAAAACTAACCTTTCTTGGAACCCCAATGCAAACAAATGGACATACACATGTACAATCATGTTGATGAGCAATGGATAGATGAAAGCAAATGGTACGAATCAATGTCGAAACATTATTGCCATCTTATCATTCATTGCGACAGTTGTCACACACACACACATTGATTCATTGATAGTATACGACACAGATTTCATTTGCCCATTTGATGTGATTAGCACCCCAAAAAAACAAAATTGCTGACGAGCAAGAATCAAAATGTGATTGAGTGTTTCGTATCGATCATTAGCCAAATCTATACAACAAAGGGATGTCATTGTAAAGCGGATGCTCTTTTTCTCTCTCTCTTCTCTCTCAACACTTTTGTTCCTTTAATCAATGTTACAACATTGGAAGAGTGTCACACTTGGTCGTTCGTATGTCGCACGTTCATTGGACGTTTTTTTGGTTGCATCAGGGGGTGAACAAACGAGACCGACATCGACACCCAAACCCAAACATCAAGAATGGCAATCAAGACAAACAAACGAGACACACACACACACACATTTAGTTGTCTAGTCACATTGTACGACAAACGTTTTCCTATCGATCAAACCTATCAAAAATCTATGTTGCCGAGAGCGACTAATTGCCGGCACCCAATGTTACCTTTGCCTTAACATAAGGATCAATAATAATTTTTAATCGAACAATATAAATATTTCTTTCGCATAAATGTGGCAGGGTATATATAAATGTGTAAATCTTAATCGATCCTTATGGCGCCGTACACACATTGATCAATCCACTGATTGATTGCCGCTTTTTGATTGTGCTAATAATAAAATGCTTCCTTCATATAAAAGAAAATGATGATGACGGACTTGGTTCTTTCTTGTTGTTATCTACTTCAACAACAACAAAAAAACTGTATGGATTCATCCACATACACAAAAAAATCGACAAATATATGCGATACGATAAGGACGTCATGGTGTAACCATTGCATTCATTGCACCAATTGTTGCCAATTTAATCAAGGTGTGCAACACAACATCTCCATGGTGCCACACACACACACACACACAAATGGTTCCTTTGGTAACCATGTCCAACAATCTTCAAGTAATCGATATATCCGGACAATGGACGTACGTACGTTCTCCTATGTCATCTGTCGTGTGTCTATTGGAACTTACTCTTGGAACACTATGTCCTGTCAACAACCTCTTACTTCCTTACCTGAAGAGACTTTTCTTTCCTTTTTTTTCCTTTCTAAGGAGCACTCCTTAGAGTTGCACGCACAGCTGTCGCCATAAATCGCTGTTGCTTCCAATCGAACAGATTGGTCATGTCAAAGGCTGTTAAATTAGATCGGTCGGTCGAAACGGGTCGGGTCGGGTCGAGTTCGGGCCAGGTCGGTTGGTCGATCGGTCGATCATGTCTTGAGTCATCGTGCTTTGTTTGGCACGTGCCACCTCATTTTGGAACGAGTTGCACCCTCACCTCATTTCAACCTCGATTCTTGAACCAGTGGCCCGGCCTCAAATGTCCCATTTCTATCTTTCTTTCTTCTTCTTCTTTTTGTTTTTGGTAAACTCATTTTCACTTGGCTCCCAGCGTTTAGTGTCAAATTAGCACTCAATGTCTACGTCTCTATGTTTGGTCTGGTCTGGTCGATTTCACCAATCTCACTATCACAATGGTCGTTTGTTTTAGCTACATGTTTGTCTCTTTCTGTCTCATCGCTAAAAATAAAAAAACGAAACATTAGATAAGACCAATGAATGAATGAAGGAATGAAAGAAAAAAAGAAGGAATGAATGAATGAATGAATGAGAATGTAATGGTCGGGCGGATATGATGGTGCACAATGTGTCCGGCACATGTGATGTACAACGTGTTAGTTCTTTTTTAGGCAAACACAAAGATCTTAAGTTGCATTTAGTTCGAACGATGTTTGCCGTCGACGACCTCGACGACCAAGGCTTCATTAGTGGCCACCATATGGCGCGTTGCCATGGCTTGTTCGGTCGGTCGGTCACTTGCTGCTGAAAGGTTCTGCTTGTCTCCATCGTTTTTTTTTCTTGCCTTGCGTCTAATTCGGGCTGCCATCATAGCATTAGGCAACTTTTTTTTCGCCATCATATTTAGCCAATTGGCAGTGACGAACTCAAGAAAATGTCCTCCAACAAAACTCTCGATCTGCCAATATGGTCCGGACACGAGCCATATGGTCATTGGTTCAAAAGGCTGCATTACACGGCAAAAGACATCGGCACGGCTTCGTCTAATAATGCTAAATGGAAATCAACTAATTGCCGTCTAATTAGCGTCTCATTCACTTCGTGATCATTCCATTCTTTGTAATTTGCTTTGATTCGGCTCTCCCATTAGTTCACATGAAGAATGGGATGCAAAACGAAAATTGTCTAACGAAAACAACTCAAAGTCTTTCTTTCCTTCTTTTTTTTTTTTTTTTGTTCATGTCGGTAGGTCGGTCGAGGACAAAGGCAATGGACAATGTCTTGTGACAAAACAATTGACCGCAACCAAGCAAACATTTTTTTTTGAGGCCTCTGTTTACCTAAGATCTCAATGTTTGTACCGTGTTCATCTCGCGGCAGACCACGGCGGTACCACAACTTTAAGGTGGGTTATGGGTAGGACCGAATCCAGGACGTAGCTTATTGAGACTCTGGACACTCTGGGAAAGTTGCCGAGAAAAGGAGAAAAGAAAGAAAGAAGGACCAGGTTGCAGGGATGAAGAAGGAAGCTTGAGAGGGAGAGAGGAAGCCTGCACATAAGGTGACGTGAAGCAAAGACAAGGAAATGAGGACCATCGGGACGTGCAATAAGGCAAAAAAAGAGATCGTAAAAGGCGAGATGGAATAGTGAATGAAAGAGAGAGAGAGAGAGAGAGAGAGAGAGAGAGAGAGAGAGAGAGAGAGGCAAGGACCAAGACACAGACAGGTGTGCGACACTCGATTTGCGACAGCTGCTACTTTTGGTCGGTCCCCGCAAGGAACGGCCAATCTGTGCACGCTTCTTACACGACGTGGACTAGTTCCTTTTACATTGCTTGTCACACTGGGACCGTAGAGAAGCACGACGACGCCATCATTTGCCGTGCGACGAGCCGTTGCCTAGGACATTCACCAGGCACATATGGTTTTCGACCTTCCTGTCGTCGTCGACGACGACGTCATCTTCTCATCTCTCAAGCAGTCTGGCCAGGGAAATAGTGTTGCAGTTGAACACGGGCACGTACCAAGACAAAAGACTCACTGAAAAAAAAGAAGTGCTCGAAAGGAAATCGACTAAGGATTGGACAAGAAATAAAATAAGAAAGGAAGTGACACCAGTCCAGCAGTGTAAGGCAACGGCAGCAGCAGCAGCAACATGTGTCACGATCCGTCACATCGAAATATGGGCATATGTTAAAGGGAATCAATGACTCTGAACATTGGACCGGGTGGACTCAGAAGACGCCCGGTCTACCACAAGGGAAAATGTGTGTGTGTATGTGTGAGAAAAGCTGCCAATCTGTGTGGTGGACATTGGGACTAATCAGTGGAGACAACTGTGAGATGCTTGTGGACCATTCTGCTAGTGAAATTTCCACCGGTGGACTCTTAATTAGTGCTTAATTGCATTAGTGCACGCCACCAAATTTGGCGTCACACAATACTAGTAAATAGTGGTCATTTGCATTCAGTCAACTATTTTTTTTTCTGGCTAAACTCGAGGTTCGCACCGAGAGCAAGAAAGAGAGAGAGAGAGAGACAAGACAAAACTTCTCAGCTTCTTAACGTTGAATAATTGCCATTTGTCTCCGAGCACGACAATAATAAAATCAGTCAAATAAGACGACAACAATTAAGCAAACACAGCGGTCCATTCGAATGATTAGGCTGACGTTCAGTTCGAGAGTCAGTTAGTTAGATGTCGATGTTCGGACTCCGAAACTTCTTATCGAAATGGTCCGGTCGTTAGCTTTGCATCGTGTCGCATCATTTAGTATGTGAAATTGACACACGAAATCACCCATCGAGTCTAAAGTGAGAGAATTGTGTAGAAGACCACTGTCCAAATACTTGAGAGATACTTGATGTGACATTTGAACCAGTAGACCATCACCCAAATGCTAATTTACACTAATTTGTCGATTTCCTGGTCACACATTACATTAGGAATCGAGATCAATTTCTTTCGAACGTTCAATTGTTAACCCATTCTCAACTATTGATGATCTACACACACACACACACACACACACACACACACTCGCACACCAAAATCTACTGACCGCCCAAAGGTATACAGCAAAGGTGTTCAGTTAGTCCCACCTTTGATTACGTTGTGATCAATATGAATGCTAGTGCGAGAGTGTTTGTGTGTGTGTTTGTATGCATTTGTACGGGGTCTTGCGACAATTGGCAAAACTGTGGCATGGAACAGATGGATGTGAAGAGTATTTTGTGCGTTGTAGAGGCAAATGGGAAGGGAGCCATTCGAGGACGGACTATACAATCGACGTCGGCAACACTGTTCGGCGAACAGTCGATCCGTGATTGTTTGCTCTCAGTTTGCGGTTGAGTCTTCTTGTGTCCACATGTTCGCTCTTCACAAATCAAGAACTTACATTTTAATTTTCTTGTCGGCGCACTCTTCACAATTCTCTCTATCTCGACCGATCAAGTTTGTCCTTAAACTTTGAATTCAAATACACACACATTTGCTTACCTATCCTTACCTGGATGTACTAACCATTTGGTTGTGTTCGGTGCCAATCACCTACACCCAAATGTATGCAAGTGCCATTTGATTGCTCTCATTCGCATTCATCATCACCATCACCATCATCACCATCATCATCATCATCTTCATCATTCCATATAAATATATATTTTTTCTGGTAGTTGTTGTTGTTGTATGTTGAGTGTATGTATCCATCATCAGTACACCCGCCACTACATACAAGTAAATCGTCATCACCAAGCGCGATATGATAATTGATAAAAATAGGATGAAAAAGGCCTTTTGTCATCTCAAATCCGAATGATGTGATTCCCCCTTCTCTCGTTATTTATGTTGTCTATATGTTCAACATCTTTCCATTTTCTCGATTTCATCCATCATCGATCGATCGACGAGTGGGAATCACAACACAACCAAATTCGGTACCTAGTGTTGTATCCACAATTTTGATCTCAATAACCACTCGCACATCGTCAACAACATCAACCGGTCTCTCAATGTGTTAGTGTCAACGTGTTTTGCCACTCTCTCGCCTATTATTAAAACCCAAAACCAATTTCATATAATTCAAAATCATCATTTCATCATGTGTCATACTCGATCACATCAAATACCGTCGGTGTGTATCGTGTGTCGTCGGCCAATTATATTGGCATCGACTACACAACCGAATACGGATAGATCGTTAATATCATCGGATTCCAGCAACAGTTGTACATCGATGATGATCATCAATAATAACGAAAGTCACATTGCCAACAACCATCACAATCACAGCAACAGCAACAAGGCAACGGGCCATCATATATGCAACAGTTGCTTATCGGAGAATAGTCACCAAAGACATAGGCACTTACGATCGAGTACCAGGACGATGCATCGTAATAGTGTACAATTTGAATTGTTTTCCATCATCAATAGACTAACCCATCGTATACATAAGATGTCGTTTGGCAATTTGTTGCTCACAACCATCATTTCCATCATCGTGTGCACATCACAAGTAAGTTTTTGTTTTGTTTTGGTTTTGGTTTGTTGTTATTTAAATTGGTTGATTAATCGATTGACCATCATCACCATCATCTTGTACAACACGTGCCGATTAATTGATTAGGTGAAAGGCAATGATTCGTCTCTTCATATATCATATTATCCTATCTTTCCTATCGGTCGTCTGCCAGTCTCTCTCCCTTCTTTCTCTCTAATCCATTCGATGAAAGAGTTGTGTGTTTGGTTGTGTGCATGTTTATGTATGTATGTATGTATGTGTGTGTGTGTGCATGTTTGTTGTCGAATTGAAACGTGGTACTCAAATGTGACGACCACTTGTCGAAGCTATGGACAACCTAAGGCCACTTTCGAGTAGCGTGGGAAAGCAAAGACGCCGGAATGCGACAGCGACGACGACGACAACGACGACGAGACACGACACAACTGTGCTCACAAAAAAAACTCTCTCGACATGAAATGTTTGTGTCGCCGAAGAAGAAGAAGAAGGCAACAGGTCGGTGCCAGTGTCGATGTGATGCTGACCTTTTGCCCACAAAGAATGGCACATTTTAAAGAGTTGTCGAGAATTGGCTGTCGTCGAATCTGTTGCCTTTCGAATCGACTCCCTACCTCAGCTGTCCAACGAGAGACATCGAACGAACGTTTCCCGTGACGCCATGAGTGATGAACCGTGCAGAATCTTTCATGCTTCGATCGATATAATCGGTTGCAGGCAAACGGCGGCGGCGGTGATTGCTTCTGTTACCTTCATAAAAGAAGAATATTAGCCTCGATTGTAATGCCGATTTAGTAATAGTGTCGATTTGCTATTATATATATATATGTGTGAGGGTAATATGAGTGAGAGGGGAGCAATGATTGCATTTCACAACTATTATGCGATTCATTAGCGTTCAAATTATGATCGATCATACCGAATATTAGAAAAACATTTAAGCATTTAGATCATCATCATATTTTTGTGTGTGTGGTGATTGATTTCCCCTCTAGTATATATTCTTTGCCAATCGGGCCAATCCTGATAGATAGGACCTGTCAATCCTGGTCATAAGATCATGGTCCATCCACACCGAATTGCATCCTCTTGCTTTTTCGCTATGTTTATTTGTTGTTGACTTATCCCTTATATATATAACATGACATAAGAAAGAATACGCCCTGTGAAGAGAGTGTGGTCAAATTGATAATTAGTCAACTTTCATGTGTGTGTGTGTGTCTATGTGGATGTATTGTGTCTCCCAGGGTCGGAAGTACTGACACATAAATTGATTGAATTGTTGGCCATCGTCTGTGTGTGTGTGTTGGTTGGTTGGTTGGTTGGTCGATGCCCATTCGAGTGTCTATAGTCGAATCTATACTTTATTGCATACACATTGGGCATAACGGCCATAAAACACAATGGTGCGATGTGTCGTGCTTTAATTAGTTAGACAAATCCTTAAAATGTTAAACTAAAATGAACGACGACGCCTACGATCGACTCTCGTAACGATTGGCGGTCGAAGAGTATAGTATTATATTTGTTGTATAAATGTTGAACATCATCACTCATCGATTGTTTGCTTTCCTTCTTCTTCTTCTTCTTCAGGTTACATGTGACGGAATTTTTGAACTCCGACTGGACGCATTTGTCAACGAACTCAATCGGGACGCGTCCGGTCAATGTTGCCATTCAACATCATCAACGAACAATACCGCCATAATCGTCAACAATGGCGATGAACAACATCAACAACAACAACAAACATGTGAACACAAGTGTCATACATTCTTTCGCGTTTGCTTTCAAAACTATCAAGCAAAGATTGGAAATAATTTGGACAATTGCGTGTATGGGCAAAAGATGACACCGGTCCTTAATGAGAAACGTATCTCAAAACATGCCATCATTTTACCGTTCCAATATTCATGGCCGGTAAGTTTTCGCTTGAGATTGAATTCAAACCAATATTTGATCTAAAATTCATTATCATTTTTTTCAGGGAACGTTCTTATTGATCGTGGAAGCATGGAACAACGCCAGTGCCAATGCACCTGCCCAAGGTAAGTGTTACCTTTCTCTCTCTCTCTCTCTCTCTCTCTTTGTTTCACATTCACACATACATAATTGATCAGACGAACATCATCGATCGGATCGGATCGGATCGGTGGTGGCTGTGTTTCCTTCGATGACACCATTCACTTCTCTCATCATTGCCACCGAATGGACCGACCGTCCCCAAGTGACAGCTGATCGTTGATCACACACACACACACAAGGCTCAGCTGCTCTGATCTTGTTACCCTAGTGTACTTTTAAATGAAACAGTTCACTTTGAACTTTGATATGAAGACACCTTGCGTCGGACAGCTTTTCCCGATGAACACAGCTTGTTACGATGCTTGCCGTCTTTCGAGTTAGCAGCCAACACAAACACACACATCTTGACGGTGCTTTTCACCTTCGATTTTATTATCACAAGTTTGCTTATGCACTTTTTATATATATATATTCCAGTTTGTTTAGTGTGGGAAACTACCCTTAGGGCTACCTTTGCTATATAGCTCAGACAAGCTTTGTGTCCAGTTCAATTCTAATCTTCTAAGCAAGGATGTGCTTCGTTGTTTTTTTTTTGGCTAGGTTCGGTGAGTGAGGGACCCAAAAAACCGACCATTACTATGCATGATTAAGTTGAATGGCAGTCAACTCCACTTGAGAGTGACGGACACCAAAATGATCAGGTTGATGCCTTTGAAAATGGTCCCAGAGAGTGAGAAGAAAAAACAAAATGGACTTACCATGTCAACCTGTTCTCATTTCAATGGGTCGCCTGTTGCCATGGCCTTTGCCCAATGAACACATCGCGACAGACGGGTCACCCAACGCTTTAGTTCTCTCTCTCTCTCGAAAAAAAAAAACGAACGGAGACCCAGAGCAGGTGTTTCATGGCTTGATCCTTGGTCGTGGTGCCTCTACGATCTCTCGATCAGGGCCTGTGAACCGTTTTTCCACAATCAATCGATACCTTGAACACATTCACGTTTACGTGTCCAATAACAAATGTCAATATAAGACTAGATGCACTAATTAAGTGTAGCCGTCTTCATCGTTAATTGAGAGACCTAGAATAGTCTTCTGTTCTTGACTGCTGCTTACCCATTTTCGTGTGTTGTGATTTGATCGAACTCTCGGGCCTCTTTCTTTCCTTTTTTTTTATTTTATTTTATTTTTCACTCACTTCATTTGTAGCTCTATCGTCCAGCTGTTACCGTAGAGAGTATACAAGAAGTGAACCAAATGAGAGAGAGTGTGTGAATTTTCTTACAAAGACGCTTCTTAGCCATCTGGCGCACTTCCACCTCTCTCTCTCTCTCTCTCTCTCTCACTTTTTCTAAGGCCACTTGGTCCTATGTCGTTCGTCTGCGTGTAAAGGCAATCGACATTTTGCACGTACTGTCTTAACATTGTCCATTTTTCCACCAACAGTAAAGTTCTCGGTTACGAGCCATGTCCAATATTGTCTCCGGATATCTTGCCTCAATGATTGTGTGCTGTTTTTCCCATTTTCAACATATAGCACACACACACACACTCAAACGGCCTCAAAATGGTCTGGTCGGTTTGCCCTCAAAAAAATGGTTGTCACCACCAAAAGTAGTATATTGGTCTCTTTAAAAAACAAAATCTAAAAAGTCGGAGCCTTGTTCGCACTTGGACCGTGAGAAAGTCGTTTACTCGTGTGCTAGTGTGTGCTCGTGTCTTATTTGCCCGATACGATCCAACTATCGCACGCGTTCGTCATTGATTGTCTGGGCACATCGCACATATCGGCAACAAGTTGTCCCAAACGTTTTCAATTGCTAAATGCAGACCGCATTACAATATCGTCGGCTGGATGCACTCCTTTTCCGCTATCCCACAGTCCTATGTTCTTCTGTTGTCGTTGTTGATGCTGATGTTGCTATCGGCCATCACTCTTTTTCTCTCTCTCTCTCTCCTATTTGACACAACAAGAAGCCATTCATTCACAACTTTTCCTCTTCACACTTGAGGCTATCGATTCCCGTGCTAGTTTGGACTTCCGACCCGGTACATGATACCAGACACACACACACACATACACAAAACACAACGATAAGACTGACCCATACGATCATAACCATTGAGATTAATGGATGATCAAGGCTGTGAATGACATCGGCCAAAATGGACTGAGCTCAGCAAGTGTTTCAATGTGCGTCTATCAGTCCTAAGCACTATGATGAAACATATGACACATTGATATTCAATAGCTTGACCCTTGTTGATTGTTGTTTCCTAGTAGTCATTGCTGACCATGTTACTTAGTGTCGGACAATTGTCACCAAACACGGTGGCCAAATACTAAATCGGGTGACTCGATTCTACTAATGGGACTAGATCAGTGTCAATTGCGACCTTACATTGTGAAAGTTATATATATATTTACGACAGGTTGTCCGTTTGGTCGTTGTTCTTGTGGCCTAATGATTCTTTTGGCATTCCACAAACGAGACTTTTGACACACTACACTTTTGTCAATGGTCTTATGTTAGTGGTGGCTGTTCATTCGAGACCAATCGAGTGGCAATTGTCAATTGAGGACGTAGCAAAAGCATTTTTTTCTTTCTTTCTTTCTTTTTGTTCATCTATGGCGACGGGGTATCGAACGAGAAAGTGAATAAAAGTAAGAGAGGACGCAATGGCGGCACAGGTACACAAACATAATTACATCTTCGACTTATTGCGCGATGCAAAATGTCGTCCCGTCATTCGGTGCCAACTAAATCAGTTGTGTGTGTGTGCCATCGTCTTCATCATCATCATCGTCGTCGTCGTCGTAAGAAACCTCAGTGAAGCGTAATTCCTTCTGAGCAAAACATCTTACCGTCTTTACCTTCTTCTTCATCGTCGTCGTCTTCGTGCGACTCGACCGACAGGGGAAAGATTGTCCCCGATGATAGTAAAAAGCAAAGTCAAGTCATCGGACAATTCTCAGAGAGAACCTTTTCTTTTTTCCAAATCACATTCCGCACTTCTTTAATTGATACCTCTCCAGGGCAGTGCTCTCCTTTCAGAACTTATTTTCCATTCACAAGATCGTCTTCCGTCGCCTTATTTAGACTCGTTACCTTTTGTCTTAATAGCTATTGCTCTTCCTTTTTGTGTCTACTGTTGTTCCGTTCACGGATAGCAATTGAGTTAACTCAATTTGATGATCCATTGGATAAATGATGGACGATGGATATGAATGAATCACACAGGAATGATTCGATCTCGTGCCGATCAAGGGCGGCCCAATCAAAGAGAGAAGAACTTCTCCAATTCTCAACCACTTGTTGTTCTTTTCAGTTCCATTTCGTTTTCAATTTGATCACAATTGTCTCACCCCTGACCTATTATGCATCACTTGATTCACACACACACACACACACACTCACTGACATTCACATCTCTCTCTTGCATCCAAAATTCACTTTGCATCTAATAATTTCTAACAATTCTATAGAGTTCTCAAACGCCAGTCCTTATTGGACGATTCATCGAGAAGCATGCCAACAAGCTAATGGTTAGAAGTAAATGGACTTAAACGGTTAGCTATCAAGAATCAAACATCGCTTCGATTTTCATTATCTGATTCCAATGTCCCAGAAGGATGTTATGAGTGAAACATGTGCCATGATAAATGTACCCAACGTAACGATAGTCTCGGTCATTACAATTTGTGGACCAGACGGGTGAACGAATCTGTCATCAGGATGGACGGGTCAATATTACGAACAAGGTGATTTGCTTCTTTTCTTCTTCATTTCTTTATTATTTGTTTTGTTATTGTTTTACTTTACAATTTTTTTATTTTTTGTTAACCAGATCATAAGGAGTCGTCGGTCATCGATAACAAAAAATTAAATATTGATCTGAGGAAGTTTGCATTGTAGCGATAGCGTGTAATCGCATCAGAACATGTGCACGGAGAAATAGTGTCGAGTCTGCAAGCGATATATATATGACACTGATGTGTTTTCTCCCCTTGGTTGGCCTTCCATTCTTTAGTATTTATTTATGAGATGACAACCGGACATCCCGTCGACAAATTGGGCACTCTAGTGCCAGCCAAACGCGGCATTAAATACATCTAACGATAGAGAGAACGAAAGATGACATTGCTGACTACAATGCATTGGAGACAGAGTCTCACAAGTTGTAGTTGTTTGACAGAATCTTAAGTGAGGCTACAATTCTTACTACCAATTGAATTGAGACACTTGCCGCGCGCGTACAATGATGATGATAGTGATGATGATGTGTCATCTTCGTATTTTAGTTTTTTTTTTGGTTTTTTGGACTTGCCCTCATGGCTTAATACGCTTGCTGCTTGGACTAATTCCACCGTTTGATCTAGTAATTTCAGTAGTTCGGGCAACGTATTACTTTGCTTAATTGCATATCAAGCGGAACAAATTGCTTATATATAAAGAGAGAGACTCTATCTATCTGACTGACTCGATGCAAACCACACATTTGCACCAAGTCTATAAAACAATAAAAATATGGAAACTGGCCCACGCGTGTATACCGATTTAGTTGGGCCAAGCCAGGGTGAGCTAATTAAAAATCTTAGATTGAAAAGAAGAAAATGAAGTCTTCTTCTTCATCTTCGCTCCCTCATTCCTCTTATTTATTACCTCCGATGCGCTATTATCGTTGAGAGAGACTCGTTCACATTGTCGCGCACAATTGCCAAGCACCATCTTAAGGATGGGTAACGCGCCTAAGAGTGACAGGCCAACAAACTTCGGTCACCAAGACACACTAGATAATTGATGTGAATCTTGAACACATTTCTTGCTTACAATTATTGCTTGAATTGATTCATTTGTTTTTTGTAACATTCATTTCAATTCTAATATATTTTATATTATATTGCTTCAACAGCCAATTGTAACAATTGTACCAATGGAGATTGTATTGGACCAAACCAATGTAAATGTCGTCATTGGATGGACCGGTTCAAAGTGTGATCAATGTGAAATCTATCCTGGATGTAAGAATGGCTATTGTCGTGGACCACATGAATGTATCTGCAAGGAAGGATGGGGTGGATTGTTGATACCAATCTAGGTAAGTCGTCGTCGTCGATTGATGATGATAATACTAAAAACACAAACTAATTAACGTTCGATCGTAACACCACTTTAATGATTATTGTTGTCTTATATATTGTAGCCTTGCTTTAGATTTGAACTATTGCACCAACAATTATGGCATCTGCAAGAACGGTGGCACTTGTATCAACACTGGTCTGGGCTCCTTCACATGTCAATGTCCAGTCAGCTATGCCGGTCAACATTGTGAA